>RJWM01013284.1:0-53870 GCA_004363535.1 Dasyprocta punctata | reverse complement strand
GCTGTTCTGTTCTGAGGGATTTTAACTTATCTTGGTGTGTTTGTGTTACAGCAGATGATATAGGCAACTGCCTTGAAGCTAATATGAGGCATCACAGAAATCAGCATTGCATTACTAGTATTGCCTCCATTACCTTATTTGTTATTTGTCTTATTCAATACTATTTTGTTCGACTATACTTGGCCAATTGGTAAGGGCATTTAGTTTGAAGACAATAAGAGGTATTACAAGGGGAACCGAGGAAGGAAGCTATGGAAAAGACATAGTTTTATACGAGGGTATTCATAAGATCGTTTAAAAGTCTATACTACTAAATGCATTAACTGGTGAGAGAGAACAGTTGATATTCATATGATCAGATCAGTCCTACATGTCTTTATCTGTCCATTTGAACAGCCCCCTTAATGGTAATATACAATGTTGCAACCACTGTAAAATTCCAACCATCTAAAGTCCTAAACCTATAATTTTACAGTATAGGATATGTTGTTGTTGATAGTTGAATCCTTTAGTTTTTTTGTTTCTCTTAAGTATGACCATTCTTTTATCCTTTATAGGCTTCACTATGAACTATTTAGCTTGATTATATTAGACCTGATATTATGGGTAGTTATTTCAATGATAACAAGAGTTACTCTAAGGGGAAAGGAAGAAAGGAAGGGAAAAAGAAAAAGACATAAATTTATAAATATGCATAAATAAGACAGCTAAAAAAAACTGTATTGCTGGGTACATTAGCTATTGAAAAAGAAAATTAATATTTCTGAATTGATAAACCTTGCATGTCTATGTCTGTCGATATGATCAACCCCTATGAAGGTAACGATATATAATATTGTAACTACTGTCAAACTTCAACCACCTCAGAGTGTAAACCTACAGTGTAATTGTATCAGATCTGTCGTTGTTGTTGTTTGTCTTTCATGCTTTTTGTTTCTATCTTCTGTGTCTATTTTCTTTTAAATAAAATTTAAAAAATTAAAAAAATAAAAGTAATAACCACAACAAAAGGATAACTCAATTTAAAAATGGTCAAAGGTTTTGAATAGGTGTTTCACCAAAAAAGATATATACAAATGATCAACAAGTCTATGAAAAGATGCTTAACACCAGTAATCACTGGGGAAGTTGCAAATTAAAGTTACAGGGATCTCTTCACACCCATCAGGATAACTACAATCAGAAATAAAACAGAACAGAAAATAATGTGTTGGTGACGATGTGAAGTAGAAACCTTGTTCCACTACTGTACAAATATTAAATGATATAGGTACTATGAAAACAGTTTAGTTGTACCTCAAACAATTAAAAATGCAATTAACCTAAGTTTCAGTAACTCCACTTTTGGGTATATATCCAAAAGGACTGAAAGCAAAGTTCTACAGATAGCTGTATACCCAATTTCTCAGCAGCACTGTTCACACAATCCAGAGGTAGAAACAACACAAGTGTCCCTCCGCTAAGTTTTAAATAAACAAAACGTGGTATATGCACCATGGAATATTAGCCTTTTCTAAAGAAAATTCTGACACATGCCAAACATGGGTGAATTTTGAGGATGTTAGCAAAGTAAAATAAGCCAGTCACAAAAGATAACTTTCATAATTTCATTTATATGAGGAATCTAGTCAAATTCATAGAATAGACAGGGAGGAGAAAATGGGAAACTATTTAATGGGCATTGATTTTGTTTTGCAAAATGAAAAAGGTCTGAAGATTGGCTGCCGAATGAGAAAGTAACACTGGTGAACTCTACAGTTAAAAATGTAACTGTAGAGTTAAGATGATAATTATGCTATGTACTCCACTACTTCTTAAAAGTAAACTAAATTTCTCTATGTTGGCAGCAAACAATTATGAACTTAAAGTTTTAAAAATTTACAACTTACGTTTATATAATGATATCAAATTCAGTAGTATAAAGAACTATGAAACCAGGAGTAATCTGACAAAAGTTGTGAAGTTGAAAACCAGGAATCTCAGTTGACAGAATTAAAAGATCTGAAATAAACCTTGATTTCTGGATCAGAAGACTTGACCTTCAGCTTTTAATTCTTCCTAAATAATCTTCAACCGCAACAGAACCCCAAAGACAATCCCAAAGGGCCAGCTTTTAAAGGTTAGTGGAGGTGGGCCGCAGATCTGCTCATTATCACCTCAGTGCTCCTGGTTTCATATCTGGAGAAGTCCTTATGGCTTGAGGGGCGATTCAGTTCCTGTGAGATGACTGTCCTTGCTTCAGAGGAGCTGATCTCATCAGCAGATGATCTACAGGACTCTGGTTGGGTTTTTTTGTTTGTTTTGCTTTTGTTTGTTTGTTTGTTTGTCTTTTTGAGACAGGGTTTCAATGTGTAGTTCAGGCTGGCCTTGAACTCACTGCATAGCTCAGGCTGGCCTCCCTCAGACTTTGGAGGGCTGGGATTACAGGTGTGTGCCATCCTGCCTGAGACATTGTGTGTTTATAGTAGACCTCAAAGTTGATTATCTTACATAATTGAAATGTCAAATTACAGTATATTACAAAGTTACTGCAGTCAAAGTGTATGGCGCTGGTATTAGGCGTAGAGACTAATAGAACAAACTAGAGACCTCAGAAGTGACCCTCATGTGCAGGCTCACCTGATCCTCAGATAGTGGGCCATGTACACAAAGTGGGGAAAGAATAGTCTGTATAATTAATTGTACTGGCAAAACTGAACATCCACATGCAAAATAATGAAATTCGACCCTTATTTTATACCACAGGTGAATGTCAGTTCAAAATGGATTAAAGTCTTAAATGACCTGAAATCTTAAAGTTTTATGGTCTGATGTTAACACAGTATGCCAGTTCTCTTTTGGTCTCTATGTTGAACATCATTTCATATACTTTCCCTTTTGTGTCTTGGAATCTAAAATGAATCTCCTGTAGAGAGTATGTTTGGACCATTCGTTTTTAATCCTGTCAGCTTTCACCTTTTGATTTGAGAGCTTGATCCATTTAATTGTTTAAATCTATCACTGATAAGGATAGGTGTCTATCATTTTGTTCTTTCCAGCATTATTGTCCATCTTTTCCTCTATTGCCTTTTAAATAGATGTTCTTTTATTAAACTATTCTGATTTTTCTCATTTTCTTTTTCTTCTGTATTGTAGATATTTTATTTATGGTTTCTGTAGAAATTGCATATATCTTGAATTTAAAATTACATATTTTGGATTCTCACCACTGTTCCTTAAAAAGTATACAGAATCTACTATATTATTTTCCCTGTAATGCTGTTATTGTCACAAATTATATCTTTATGTTTTTGTGCTGCAAGCATCAATTCATAATTATTTTATGCATTTTTTAAAAAACATTTTCTGTGGGACATAAAAAAGGAGTTGCAAACCAAAATTATAGTAATACATACTGTATTTTTATATTGATTATAATATATGCGTGCTTTTAAGGGAATATGTATATGGTACTTTTATGTTTATGTCATTTTCCTGCATTGTCTACAATACTGTCAACGTATTAGGCACATTCAGAGTGGTGCTCATTGCAATGCTTAATCGTCCTGTACTCTACCCTAGAACAGTCTTCATTACCCTTCCCAATACTCCGTGAACAATAAGGTTTTAAGAGTTTGGGTGGTGGAAGCATGGCTAGGCCTGGTGTGGTGTCTGGCCCTATCTGGACACTGTTAAGATGTGTTCCCGCTACCGTTTGATAATTTCCCCCTATGCTTGTGCTTATCAGTGCTCTAGTGAATGCTCAAAGTGGCTCCTCTGCATCTGTCTGGACTTGACTTTCTCCGCCCTTCAGCACTGGGTCAGCACTTGTCTTTGTGCTCTTGCCTTGATCTCCCTTGACTCTCAGCTCACCTCAGCTGGGGGACTCCTCCGGGCTTTGCCTAAGCCCTTCCTTCAGATGCTGAGGCCTGGAAGCTCTGTCAAGGCAGGTCAGCTAGGGGAGTGATGAAGCACAGCTCCTGGTCATCAGGGGTCTCTGTCCTTTCTTGCTGTGGGTCCAGTGTCTGGGGATTTCACTTTCACTTTCACTTTCCCCTTCCCCTTTCCCTTCCCGTTTCCCTTTCCCCTTCCCTTCTCTTCTTTATTGCTTGTCTGCTGCAGGACAGTGATCTCTTTTTCTTTTTTGGTGGTCTACTTCAGGCAGTTACTTTGTCTTGGTCTGAAGGAGAAATTCTTTGTTTATTAACATGTTCTCCTTGTGACATAAAGCTTGTATTACTGTTTCCAAATAAGCCAGCTTTAGGCTTTGCTTTAGTCTATTGTTTCTATATTTATTTTTTGTGCCTTGTTAAAGGTTTATATCTTGTTCTTAAGATGGTGATAATTTATTATTCAGGGTTTTTTTCTAATGTCCAATTATATTAATTTTAAGTTAACAGTTATTTGTCTTTAAAAAGTTATTTACTCTTACAAAATAAATACTCTAATCTGAATGTCATTGCTTTTACCCATATTCAGTGATTTTCTTCTCCTTTCTTCCTTCTACATGAGCCACCCTCGCAATATTTAATGGAGAAAAGGACCATGATGAGTAACATTTGTTCAGGTGGGAGGGAAACAGTGTCTTCTAACAAAGGCTCTGGAAAAATTCTTGTTTTGTTTTGGTTTTTGAGACAGGGTCTTGCTATGTAGTTCAGACTAACCTTGAACTTACTATGTGACCTAGGCTGGCCTGATACTTTTGGCAGCAGTCCTCCTGTTTCAGCCTCCTCAGTGCAGGTACTATAGGTGTTCACCACCATATCCAGTACTGAAAAAGTTCTTTCTCATACCATTTTTACTGTGGTATGCTTCCCAAGCCCCTTTTTGGCCTCTCTTAAATTTCACTCCTCTGTTAGGAACTATACTGATTTTCTTTCTGTACAATATTAGACCTTTTCAGTGAGGTAGAGTAACATGGCACCTAAAAACTTGGGCTTTCCTAGTCTTCTCCCAGGCCTATGCTTCCCTGCCCTCCCCTTTCTCCACTTTGCTTCATTTTTTCGCCGGACCTAGGGTTTGATGCCAGGGCCTTTGCACTGAGCTACATCTCCAGTCTTCTGCCTTTTAAATATTCTTTTGTTTGTTTTAAATTTTGAGGTTGAGTCTCACTAAGCTGCTAAGTTGCCCGAGCTGGGCTTGAACTTTTGATCCTACTGCCTCAGCCTCCCAGAGTGTTGAGAATACAGGTGTGCACCACCATTTCCAAATTCTTGCCTTTGCTACTTAATCCTCCTACATCATATCAGTGGTTCTCATCTCACTTACCTGGTTTTGTTAGAACGTTGTGGCTGTTATTTTATTTATTCTGTTCTAAGGAAAGTTGGCTTGCTTCACTGACCATAATTCCTTCATTCTTACAACTGCTCTAAGGTGTTGATAGTGCAGTGTGTGTTTGACTGCAGATAAACATGTAAGTATGTGGAGATAACTGACTTGCTGGAGCTGACCAGGGTGACTGTGGTAGTGCTGGAATTCACCTCATCTCCGTGTTGCAGCCTGATCTTTATTTGACAGCTCAGTTCCTTATGTTTCAGAGTTTATTATACAGTCAATTTTGCTTTTCCCTTTCTCCAGTAAAGGAAGGGATAAATAACACTCCTGAGTTATTTGAGCGTTACCTCTTGTTTTTTCTGCACAGTCCGTGTTAAACATTGTCATATAGATCTGTGACATTCTTGTTATCCTAGACTCCATTGTCTGTTGCTTAATAAGCTCACCCCAAGTCAGCATATCTGAAGAATGGAGAATCCTGAGGACAGCTTGCTGCCGCTGCCACCACCTCTTTTGCATCGTCTTCCTTTTTTAGTTTATTTAAGTTTATTGGTACATATAATGGTACCAATGGTATAGGTACATCTAATGACCATTCATTATAAGGAATTTGTACCTGTACATGATAAATCTTGATCCCTCCCCCTTTTTATCCCCATGCTCATTCCCTTCTTTCAGACCCCCTTTCCCTCCCAATTCACAAATCTTGGTTTTCATTTTATCCTCCTTTTCTCATTTTTTCTTTCCCTTCCTTCCCTTCCCTTTCCCATCTCCATAGTTCCCTTTATATTTTGAGTAGCTTTTTCCTATTTCACAATATATGTTGTACATTTTTGTTCCTATTTACATTTTCAGTTTCTCACACCAGAGAGGTAATGCAATATTTACACGTGTGTCCAATTTATATTTATTTCACTTATTATCATGGTCTCAAGGTCCAGCCATTTAGCTATAAAAGTTTCAGTTTTTATCTTTCTTTATGGCTGAATGATACTCCATTATATTAAAAAGCCACATCTTTTTTTCCATTCATAGGTTGATGGGCATTTGGATTGCTTCCAAGAGTTAGCTATTACAAACTGTGCTGCCATAAACATGTGCAAATATATCGCTGTGGTATAATGCTTTTAATTTTTCTGGGAAGAAGGGGAATGTAAGTGGGTTAAATGAGACCTCTGATCCTAGTTGTGTTTTTTTGTGTTTTTGTTTTTGTTTTTGTTTGGTTTTTGGTATTTGGTCTTTTAGGGTGTTTTGTTTTGTTTTGTTTTTTTGAGATTGGTTCTTGCTATGTAGTCCAGGTCTCTTTTGCTTCCAAGTAAATTTTAGGATTGTTCTGTCTAGTTCTGTGAGGTATGTTGATAGGGATTGCATTAAATCTGTATAACAATTTTGGGAGTGTGGCCATTTTCACTGTACCTGGTTCTTCCTACCCAAGAGCACGAGATATCTTTACGTTTTCTGTTATCTTCTTCGATCTTTTTAAGAGTACTGTAGTTTCCATGTACAGATCTTTTACTTCCTTTGTTAGATTGATTCCTAAGTATTTCAGTTTTTTTGTTATTGTAAAAGGTGCTGTTTCCCTAATTTTCTCTCAGTGAGTTTGTTATTTGTGTGCAGAAAGACTATTGATTTTTAAGTGCTAACTTTTTATCTAGCTACTCTACTGAGTCTGGTTATTAAATCTAGAAATGTTTTGGTGGAGTTTTAAGGATATTCTTTGTAGAGTATCATGTCATCTCAGATAACAGTAATTTAACTTCTTCCTTTCCTATGCTTATTGCTTTTATTTCTTTTTCATCTAATTGTTTCCAGAATAATATTGAATAGGAATGGTGATAGTGGACATCTTTGTCTTATTTCTGATTCTAGAGTGAAAGCTTTAAGTTTTTGTCTATTTAGTATGATATTGGTTGTTGGATTTGTCATAGATGGCTTTTGTCAGACTGAGATAAAAGTACGTCTATTCCAATTTTCTTTAGGACTTTTATCATGAATGGCTGTTGGACTTTGTCAAATGCTTTTTTTGCATCTATTGAGATGGTTATGTGGTTTTTGTCTTTGGTTCTATTAATATGGTGCATTACATTTATTGATTTACATATGTTGAACCATTCCCGTATCCTTGGGATGAATCCTACTTGGTCATGGTGTGTAGTCTTCTTGATGATTTGCTGCATTCTGTTTGCCAGTATCTTATTGAAGATTTTTGCATCCATATTCACTGGGGAGGTTGACCTGTAGTTTTCTTTTTTGGGTGGGTTCTTCTCTCGTTTTGGAATCAGGCAGTGTACTACTTGCTTCCAAGAATGATTTCTGAAGTATTGCTTCCCTTTCAATATCCTTAAAGAGTTTCAGCATTAGTGGTATTCATTCTCTAAATTTCTTGCAGAATTCAACAGTGAACCCTTCAGGGCCTGGGCTTTTTTTATTGGTAGATTTTTACTTTTATTGTCTGATACTGGGGTTTATTTAGAATTTTTATGTCTTCTTAATTTAGTTTTAATTTGTGTCTAGGAATCTGTCCATTTCTTCTGTTTTTCATCTTACTAGAAAATAGGTTCTTATAGTAGATATTGATGATCTTCTGGATTTTTGTAGAATCCGTTGTGATCTTCCCCTTTTCATTCCTAATTGCTTGAATTTATGTTTTTTCTTTCCTCTTTCTGATGAGGTTAACTAATGGTTTATCAATTTTATCTTTTCAAAGTACCAACATTTCAATTCATTGATTCTTTGTATTGTTTTCTTAGTCTCAATTGTATTCATTTCTGCTCTTATCTGTATAATTTCCTCCATCATATGAGCTGTAGGTTTGATTTGTTCTTTTTTCTAGAAGTTTGAGGTTCAACATTCGGTTGTTTATTTGAGCTCACTCTGTTTTCTTGATGTGAGTGTTCATCACTGTAAATTTCCCTTAGGACTGTTTTCATTGTGTCCCATAAGTTTTGGCATGTTGTATCAACATTATTGTTTAATTGTATATATTCTTTAATTTCGTCTTTAATTTCCTGTGTGACCCATTAGTTGTTCAGAAGGGTGTTGTTTAACTTCCATGTGTTTATGTAGTTTTTGTGATTTCTTTTGTCATTGATTTCCAGTTTCACTGGGCTGTGGTCACATAGTGTACATATTTTCAGTTCCTCTCTATTTACTTAAACATGTTAATGTGAGTTAATTGGTGGTCTGTTTTATAAAATGTTCCATGTATAGCTGAGAAGAATGTATGTTCTGATGTTTTGGGATGGAACACTCCATAGTTATCTACCAAGTCCATTTGTTCACAGGTTTGGTTTAATTCTGATATTTCTTTGTTGTTGGTTTTTTTTTTTTGTCTAGTTGATCTGTCCATTTGTTACAGTGGAGTGTTAAGGTCCCCCGTTACAATTGTGTTAGAGCTTATTTGATTTTTCATGTCCATTATTATTTCTTTTAAATAGGTGGGTGCTCCTGTATTTGGTGCATATACATTTATGATTGTTATCTCCTTCTTGGAGTTTTCCCATAACAAGAATGTAGTGACCTTCTTTATCTATTTTGATCTGTCTTGGCTTGTAGTTCACATTGTCTGCAAGTAGAATAGCTGCCCCTGTTGCATGGAATACTGTTTTCCATACTTTGACTTTGAGTCCATGAATTTCTTTCTGAGTTAAATGTACTTCTTGTATGCAGCATCTTGTTGGAACTTGTTTCTTGATCCATTCTGTCTTCTGTTTCTTTTGATTGGTGAATTGAGGCCATTTCTAGTGATGGGTATAACTGATATATACTGGCTTATTCTTGTGATATTATTATCTGCTGTTGATTCCCTATCTTTTCTCCATTTAATTGCTTACTATACCTGGTGGCTTTGTTCTACTGGTGTTCTTGGATTTGTGCACACTGTTATCTCTCTACAATATTTTTCAGATCACATTGTAGAGCTGGTTTGGTAGTCATGAATTTCTTCAGTTGCTATTTATCTTGGAAGTATCTTATTTCTCCATTAATTCTGAAAGACAGTTTTTCAGGTGCATCAATCTAGGTTGGAAGTTATTTTCTTTCAGGACTTGGTATATTCTTCCAAGCTCTCTTTGACTTAAAAGTTTGTGTTAAGAAGTCTGTTGTGATTCTGATGGACTTCCTTTTATAGGTGATTTAAAGGAAAGATTTTCTTTGATAGCTTTTTATGTTCTGTTCTTGTGCTAAATTTCGGGAATCTTGATTATTGTATATCTTGACGTAGATTTATTTTGGCCTAGGTTAATTGAAATTCTGTGTACCTCAGTGATCTGTATGTCAAATTCTTCTTCCTTGCTTGGGACGTTTTCTGCCATTATTTCTGTGAATAGTTTTTTTGTTGTCTGTACTAGCTTTTTCATTGACTCCAGTCAATCTTATGTTATTTTTCTTTGCATTGTCTTGCAGCTGTTGGATTGTTTTTTCATGGTCCCTTGTATTTTTTTTCTTGTATTTTAAAGAGTATATAACAATAAAACCAATCAAAACAAACCAATGTAAGAGATACAGGACTTCAAAACATGAAATCAACAGTAGTTACCATAATGCCTTTTGATGTCTTCAGAATAGCTGCAGACAACTTCGGACATAGTAAAAATCAAACAATAGAATAGAATAGAATAGAAACAATAAAAACAAAACAGTTAATGTGATAAAGGACTTCAAAACAAGCCAATAACAAATCCAAAATTGCTACCATAATATATCTTATTATCCTTGAAATAGCTTCTCCTGCCATGGGATTTAACAAACAAAACAAAAGAGAATAAAGCTCAACCCAGCAAAACAATGGAAACGATATAGGACCTCAAAACAAGACCATAGGGGATCAACCATGACTGCAACCCTCAGAAGGAGATACCCCCTAGATGACATGCTGCTTAGCAATATCCTCTGAACAGACCACTGGCCCTAGACCTACAATGTTAGTGAAACACCAGAGCACCACAGGCATGCAATTGCAATTCACCTCGATAGTTATCATCACAGCCTGTGTTTCTCCAGATAACCCAGTTGCTTACAGGGCAGGGGGTATGGTCCTTCTTTTTTGCCAGCCTGCACACTGGAAGGGGCTGGGGTCTGGCTGTTCTCAGTCTGGCTGTGGCCCGTGCATGGCACTGGTTCCCAGACTGTGTTTGCTGCTGCCGCCATTGTTCTCTCTAACTCCGGTCTGTGAATGGTGCTGACTCATGGGAAGAGGCTTAGGACTAGTTGTTCCCAGTCCACTGGAGGCCTGCGCATGGCGCTGGCTCCCAGACTGGGCTTGTTTGCTGCTGTGGCCATTGTTCTGTCTAACCTCGTTCCCCTTGTTGTTTTTAAGAAAACTTCCTTTTTGTGATCTCATGCCCCAATCCTGTCCTCCTGGTTTTGCAAACTTCCAATGAAATTTTTAATTTTCTGGATATCTGTTTGAATCTGTTTCTTAGATTCCATTTCTTTCCTATGTTGGGAATTCATGGTTTCATTCATTGTCCTATGCGCCTCTATTTTTTTTTTTTTTTAATCTTTGTCTACTCTAGACTTGCTGAGTAAGTCCTTCATTATGGTCATCATGTCTTTTTTCATTTGGGAGATTATTTCTGATCCTATTTTCTCCATAGTCTTGTGTACCTGTTTTTGAACTTCTGCTGCTATTTCAGAAATTTCAAATGAGTGGCCTCTATTTTTCTCTACCTCATTGTCCCTTTGACTTGTTCGGGGTAGACTGCAGGTCTGGAGTTGGGTTTTGCTGCTGCGTCTTGTTGTTTCTATTTTTTAATTTAATCATTTTTTTCCTGTGTTGTTGCACGTAAATGCCTTACAGTAGGTAGCTTTACCCCTAGTTGAGGCTTCTCTAGGAAATGCCTGTTCATCAGAGGTGTCCTCTATGTGTATAAGGTTCTTGGCTTTTTTGTCTGTTCCAAGATTATACCTTCCCAAATTATTAAGGATGAGATATTGCTAACTTTTTGGCTCAGCACTGAGTCCTTTAGTACTATGGTTATGACCCTATAGTCATAGTGTTGTTGTAGAAGGGGGAACAACTGATTATAGCAAGTATGACATCCTGGCCAAAGTATTACAATTAGCAATAACAGTGGCATTGAGCACAGCCTAGACACTGGAAACTGTGGTAATTTTTGATTTGGTATCTTTAACCATAGGGGCAATATCTACTGTTACATAGCAAAACTCAGCATGAATCAGGTACTTGTATGCAATGAGTTTTTCCCTAGTAGAGTGATTTTACCCTTTGGTGGGGGAATTTAAGAGGTAGGGGACAAAATAGAGCTGGATAAAGAAAAATATAGTTGAAACAAGGCTGGAGGACAAAGGATGATCACACGAGCTTTGGGAAACTGACAAAGTGGGCAGGAGAGAAAGAACAAAGGAGAACGCAGTATTATTGAGCCAAATCAGAAAGGTTAGGCACAATGTTCGCTTACATGAAGATATAAGATCAAGAAAGATGGTTGAGGAAAGAGAGAAAGAAGATGAATAAAATGGAACAGAAATATATGTATAAACCTCAACAAGAAAACCAAACACCCAGCCAGACAGTAAAAGGGAAACAATACATATAAACAACAGCAAAAAATTAAATTCCTCCGGTGTCTACTGTTCTTGTGGTAGTGTCCAAATCGGCGCCCCACCAGTCCTGCCGTAGGATTAGTACTAGATGTGGACTGTGGATGTAGGGCTGCAGCCAGTCTTTAGCCAGACGCTTTCTAGATGACCACCCACATCTTGTCCTGTTTATCTTTGCATTGATCTCTTTGCTGTGGCACCGTCAGACAGCCCGCTCTGCTCCAGTCCCGTGTTACAGTTGGCCCCTCCTGGACCTAGTATGGCCTGTTCTGTTCCATGCTGCTGGCTCCTCACTCCGCTCACACTGTGCTGTCCGTGTTCCACACTGGTGTTCACCTGTCGAAGGGAGTGCTAATTTCCCAGCACGGAGGTACTTGTGCTGCTGGTCACCAGTCACAGGGTGGGGCAGTGCTAATTTCCCATTCCTCGTCCCTGCAGCTGCTGGATGATCCAAGTCCCTCTCTTGCATCACTGTAGGGCAGGAAGAGTTGTGCTGTTTCACTAGCAATCCTCAGTACTGTAGCCAGTCCCTAACCTTGTGGTCCATAGAGATTCTAGTTAGCAGTTACGGTATTCGACAGACAAAGAAAAAGAAAAAGAAGAAAGAAAAAGAATAACAAAAAACAGGCAGCCCGTCGTGGAGGGAACAGTCACTTACCCTGTGCCTGCCAACAAAATTTGTTGCCAGGCTGCAGTGACCTTTGTTTGCAGGAAGTCAAAAGAAGTGAGGGACCTTATACCCTAGGTATACACCCTGTGGATTAAGTTTGTCACACCTTTGCAGTCTGTCTGTTTTTCGGGGGTGGGGAGCTTCCTAGGAATGGCAGTTTCTGCTCCAATCTCCACAGCGGTAAATTCTTAGGCAACCCTGTGGGCTGGTTTATCATTTTATAAAGTCTTATGCCTATGTTTTGTTTGATCTACAAGTCTCTTAATTCAGATTAATTTTGGTATCAGAATGTATGTCCCTATAAGCGCCTACCTGGCAAGTGTGCGGTCATGAGTTTGATCCCTGGCACCAAAAGATAATAATAATAATAAGAAGAAGAAGAAGAAGAAGTCTCTCTTTCAGTTACCTGTGTTTTTAGTTGATTTTCTCTGAGAAACTCTGATGTGAGTCCTTTATTCAGCCATATTGAATCCTTTTTCAACAGCCAACTTCTTAATCATCAGATACTACATTTTGAAAGCATTGATAGTTCAATTAGGATTATAAGGTCTATGAAGTATTTAAAGTATCTTCTGATTTACAGAGATTACATGATGCAAAGTACAAAAAATTCATGAAGGGTCTGTAACATGGAACTGTAATATGATGTTACCTAAAGAAAATCATGGCTTCATGTGTTAAATCAATAGATAGTGTCTGACACAAGAGTTCCATAGGTCACTGGGGGCATGCTGTTTATGGGGACTTGGGTTCCAAGCCTGCACCCCCATCTCTTTATTTCATGGCTGCTGTGAGGTGAGCACCCTCCTTGCCCACGTGCTCCCACCATAGGCCTGAAAGTGATGGGTCAACTGACCATAGACTAAAACCTCTAAAATAAACTATTCCTCCTTCTAAGTTGTGGCAGGCATTTTGTCACAGTGATAGAAAGCTGACTGTCACAACTTCTAGTCCAGAGCATTTAAGACTAAGGGTCACTCAGCCTGTCCTTTTTCTGGTCCTTAGTAGTTGCAGGCTTCTTGTTTTCAGCATTCCAGGTGTGTACACCGTTGTCCGCACATTTTCATGACTTTAGCTCTGCCCTGACCACTCTTACAATACTGTATACTGTCCTTGAGGAAGATGATAGCTTTTCTTAGTGGTACGACCTCTGCATCGAATCAGTTGAACTGGAAGTTTTTGGTATAGTAAGAGTTTTCCCTTCAGGGTTGTTACAATTGTATGTGATCATCTTTACTGTTTTCTCCCAAATAAGCTATCATATTTGAATTTTACTTGAGGAATTATAACATTTTGTATCTGGGATTGATCATATACACTGTTGTTTCCCCCCTTGTTTTGAAAGAAAAACGTTCTCATAGACGTAGCTGACTCATTCTTTAACTGAAGTGGCTGTTTTGTCTGTCTATCAGCCTTGGCCACGGTGGAGACAAAGCAGGCTGGGCCAGGGAGGAGGTGTGTCAGGGAAGCGATTGTCACTCTCCCCTCCCTGTCAGCAGGTGCCGGTGTTTATGATGCACTTCTGAGTTCAGGCTCGTGTGTTGGGCAGAGGTAGGCCACTTGCAGCATTGTCTTTTTTCCAAGGACCTGCAGATGACCTGACTGAGAAAAGCCAAATTCAGGTGCCCCCGTGCATCTGAACTTCTCGGGTCATGTTAAAAAGTAGGTGCAAGGGTTGGGGGGAACTACCCCATTACCCCGAATGCTGGCAGCCAGGCCAGAATCCTTGGTGTAAGGGATGTGGTGAGTGGGTGAGTGAGGATCTGTGTTTGGTTTGCCTGAGAACCAGCCACACTGGACTCTTCTCTTGTCCCTCTTCAGGTTACTGCGGAGCAGGCTACCTGTCAGATGTATGGGCTGATGTGTTTTATAGGGACTCAGGCTTTATAAGAGAGGCAGTATAATACAGTGGGTCATGGCGTACACTCTGGAAGTGTGTGACTGTCTTGATGGAATGCTAGAGTAGACATTTATTGTATAATTTCTGTCACCTATAAAATGGGGGTAGTAACGGTTTCCATCTCAGAAGGTTGTGAGGATACTGTGGTAGTTAGTATATATGGTGTACTTTGATTAGAATCTGGCTTCCTGTTTGTTGATCTTGCTGTTACTGGGTAATTTTTGTCTAGGTGTTGGTCAGGTTCCTTTGTAATCCTGTTAAATATATATATATATATATATATATATATATATATATATATATATATGTCTGTATATATTCATGTGTAATTCTACTTTCCTTGAAATGAGAGGCGGGACAATTTCTTTTGCTCACCATTGTCCCCTGTATCTGGCTGATATTTAGTGGAGCTCAGCAAATGTGTGTTGACTGAGTTAATCATTGTAGTTGAGTGTGGGACAGGGGAGGGAAGATACTGGGGAATCTAGGGGCTTGCGTGTGCTGGGCAAGCTGTGTACCACTACACTACATAACCAGCTCTATTTATTTCTTATTTTGAGAGAGGGTTTTGCTAAATTGCCCAGGCTAGCCTTAACTTTTGGTCTTCCTGCCTCAGCCTCCCAAGTAGCTGGGATTATAGGTGTGCGCCACCATGCCTAGAGTATATTTTCACTATTTCATGTTGGTAAAGATAGGAATATTTACAGAAGTAGTTCTTGAAATACTGGTTTGCGTAAGGGGTAGGTAATTTGTTAGTTTGAAAAGTTGTGAAAAGTGGTTATTTTATAAATGGTTAATAAATGCTTAGCCTATCCAGTATGATAGGTGTATCATTAACTCTACTATTTAGCATAATCTGAGAAAAAATGTCTAATTTTTGTAGAAAAATTAACCCGGAGAAGTTTTTTGTTTTTTTTTTTTAATTAAAAAAAATGTGTTCTTTATCCTTGTGTTTATAGTTTTTTAAAAAAATTTTCAGATAGTTTTTTTCCTAGAGCATTTTACTAGAGAGATATGAGTGATATTGCTACAAAGTGGTAAGTGTGAATTATTAAAATATTGACAGCTCATAGTGAGATTCTCTTTTCAGTATGTGGCTTTAATTATAGTGTAGAAATGACTGAATTCTGTTCAGTTTGCAACTATGGAGTACTGGTTTTCATTCAGCATATATTTAATTTTTTTTTTTCCATTTAGAAGCATGTTGTATTCTTGGTTCCTTGCTCATAATCATGGATCAAGCTCAAGGGCTTGTGTTAGAGCACTCACCTAGCATGTGTGAGGGCCTGGGTTCAGTCTACAGTACCATCCAAAGAAGAAAACTAAAGCAACACCAACTCAAAGAACGAAAACCACCAAACTCAAATTATTTCATTTCTATTAGGTTATCATTGTGCAAAATACTCATGCGTGATATATTTGACAGTGAGGGGATTTAGTGCACACAGTAAGAACTCCAGGAATAGCATGCTGAGCCCAGCAGCTTAATAATGTCACCAAAGAGTCAGATCCATTGTATTCTTACCTCTTTGCCCTTCCTGGTGTACTGGCTTCTGGTCTTCAGAGTTGACCATTGTGGGCTCTATGTGACTGAACAGCTCTTAAGTAGTGCATCCTGACACAACAGCGCCCCGCAAATTAGAGACAGTAAAGTTTGATCCTGTGTGATTGAAGGATGAAAGGCCTAGAAGCCATCCCACATTTCCCCTTGTATGCCATTGGTTATAGTGGCACTCACTCCTTTCTTAAATCATGGAGTTATCTTGGTTAATTTGGCTAGTGGATCCGGGAGCTTTTCAGCCTGCAGTCGTAAAGTGACTGTTGTCCACATGGACACACAATTGTGGAAACAGCACTGACAGTGTGTCAGCCCATGTTTCTCAGTTAGCGTAGGGAGCCAACCCTTTCTGTCACAAGTGTCTGTTATGCTGAGTCCAGAGTACATTATAGAAATATTTACTATTTGATCCTACCTTTGCAAAGTGCTTTATAATATAAGAGGAGCTATAGGAGGATGGTAGAGAAGCACCTGTTTCATGAAGGGAAGTCTTGGAACGTTAGCTGATTCTTAGATAATAAATTATTGTAGGGCCAGGGATATAACTCAGCAGCGCAGCGCCTGCCCATCAAGCATGAGGTTGTGAGTTTGATTCCCAGTACAAAAAAAAAAAGAAGTTATCATAATGAGTTATTGATATTTATGGACTCCCCTTTGTGTTTCATTTATTCATATTCAAACGTAGGTTTCTGTGAAGGATTTGATAGTAAATATTTAGTTTTTTCAACCATATGGTCTTTGTTGCAGCTACTCAACTGTCATTGTAGCACAGAAGCAGCCACAGACAGTATTTAAAAGAATGAACATTAGTAGATATCAGTAAATCATAATTTATAAAAGCAGGCAATGGGCTAGATTTGGACTGTGGACTGTAGTTTGCCAGCTCCTGTTCTAGTATTTAATACCACTAGTTTTTTCCCCTTACCTCTTTCTTTTCTCCATATATTTATAGCCTGTCCATTTACTTTTTAAATTAACTTTATTTTAAATTAGTTTTAATCTTACAGAAATTGCATATAATAAATGCAGAGTTTTCATATGCTTTATACCCACTTTCCCCTGTTATTAGCATCTTAGATTGGTATGGTGTATTTGTCTAGATAAATGAACCAGTATCCATACATTATTATCAACTGGAAACTATACTTTATTCAGATGTCTTGATTTTTACTGAATGGGCTTTTCTGTTCCAGTATGTCATCCAAGCTGCTACATTTAGTTGTCAAGTCTTTAGGCTTCTCTGGACTTACAGTAGTTTTTCACACTGTTCTTTGGGATGACCTTCAAAATTTTGACAAATACTGATCAGCTATTTTGTAGAATGTCCCTTAACTTTAGGATTCATCTTCTTTTTCTCGTGATAAGACCAGGATTGGGGGCTTGGGGGGACGAAGCCTACAGAGTATCATTTTTATCGTATGATAGTCTCCCCAGCCCTACCTCTTCTATACTGTACTCTTTAGAAAGAAGTAACCTTTGGAATGAAAAGTTATACTTCACTTCCTTGGGGCAGAAAGTCTTCATAAATTATTTGGGATCCTTCTTCATAAACAGATTTATCTGTTCGTCTCTGATTGTTTTATCATTTTGTCAACATGAACTCACAGATACTTGTACTTTGGGTTATGGTCCTTTACTGCTTTATTTCCATGAACAAATGGTTCTAACTTTGATCATTGAGAACTCTTTGACATACTCCCATCATCACTGTTTTTTGTGTTTTGTTTTTCTGGTACAGAGGGTTGAACTGAGGGCCTTCACACTGGGCTACTCTCAGCCCTTGTATTTTTTGAGAAAGGCTCTGGTCTAAGTTGCTAAATTGTCCAAGCCAGGCTCGAACTTTAGATCCTCCTACCTCAACTTCCCAAAATTCTGGAATTACAAGTACAACTTCTTTTTCTTTTCAAGCACTAAAGCAGCATGATCAAAAATACATGTATTTTAAAAACACATATTGCCATTAATCCCCCTCAAAATACCCCCTCTCACTTCCAAAAGACTTAACCCATTATTCTTAGCACTTTCTAAAGCAATTCTGGAAGTCCTCATTTGTGTCTTTAGTTTTGCTGTCAGCCTCCCTCGATGTCCTGAATCAGTTCAAAAAGTTTACCTTTCATGGTTATTTTGACTTTGAGGAGGAGCCAGGAATTGCAGTACCAGATTCAGTGGATGGGTACTCATCGTTTTTATGCCTTTCTGTTGGATGGCACTCAGCTGTAGCATGCGGTATTTTTTATTGTGTCTTCTAAACACACACAAAAAAGACTTCCAAAACTGCTTCCGAAAATGGCAAGAGAAGCTGGGCATGGGGGCACATGCCTGTAATCCCTGCACTTGGGAGGCTAAGGCAGGAAAATCACTTAAAGTTTGAAGCCAACCTGGGCTACATAGTGAGTTCAAGACTAACCCCAACTGTATAGCAAGACCCCATCTCAAAAAACCGAAAAACAAAATGGCAAGAATGATGGAAAGTGTGTTTGAAGCAAGGGGAAATAATTTGAGGGAGACTCATTTCGGTGTTAAGTCAAAGAAGACCCCTAGTGAAACTAAGCTAACCAATTGCAAAAAAATTAAAATGGAAGTTTTGTCTTTGGTGACTGAACACCTGGGTCAGACTCTAGGAGGCCGCCTCTGGCCGGGGGTGCTTGGGGCTGTATAGAAAGCTCTGAATTTTGGAGATATGGATGGGTAAGGGTGACTTGGTAGGTTAAGTTCTGTTTTTCTGAAATTATGTCACGTGGTCAAGGTTGAGTTACATTTGCTATCGTAAGTTAGGTTTTACATTTTTATCTCTCAGAAATGATGTGTCCTGTCTGTCTGGATTGGGAGCGGGATGGGGGTAGTGGAAGAGTACTACATTCTCTACTCACAATGTGTCTTTTACTATAATTAATTAAAAATAAATAAATTTCAACTAAACTGTATAATTTGATGACACCTTGTATATTCTGATACTCCAGGCTTCTCTTACAGATTTCCTGTCCCGGTCACAGAATTAGCCATTTTTGCAAGAAGCTCTGATCCATGCCTCTTCACTAGAAAAACCATCATTTGGTTTTAATCAAATGAGGACCCTGCAGTTTGTATCCTGGAGTACTGTGTATGTGACAGGCAGCTGCAAGACCAGTATAGACCTACAGCTGCTCTTGGCCCTTTCAGTTGGGGTTTATGTTCAAAAGCAATGGGGTTTTACTCCATATGGATATCTCACTGTCTCTTATCACAGAGTTCCTTCCCCCCAGTTGTCAGCTTCTTTTGAGGGTGATGACAACTGTAAAGAAGAAGAATGCTCTTTTGGGGTCCCTTACATGGCTGGATAGTGTGCGCACATACATACATATGTATATAAATTTGTGGCAAAATACACATAACACAAAATGTACCGTGAATCCTTTTTAAGAGCACATTTCAGTAATGCTAAGTATTTTCACATTGTTATGCAACCAGTTTCCAGGAAATTTTCATCTTGCTAAACTGAAATAGCTCCTAATTAAGCAGCTCATTTCCCCCTCACACTAAATAATTACTTTCTTTTCCCTCATCCCTTGGCCACTACTCCTTTACTTTTGAGTTCTATAAGTTTGACTTCTTTCAATGCCTCATGTAAGTGAATGGTTTATTTCACTTAATGCAGTGCTCCTAAAGTTCCTTCATATCATAGCTTGGTCTGCGTCTTTGTATTTTAGGTCCAGTAATGCCCACCCTTCCATCATCTCCCAGCACCTCTCATACTGTGAACTGCTTGTATTTTTTTTCTACTCTAGGCTTCAAAATGTGATCTCACAATAGTTACTACCCTTTCTGACCACAAGTGTCTGTACTTTAAAATAGAAAATAACGCTTTTCTGAAAATATAGTCTCATCTCTCAGATATTTTGACTTACGTGGGAGCAGAGGATGAGATTAGAGAGCTACAAAGGAGACCTCGTGGAAAGGCTTAAAAGATTTTCATCTTTATGATGAGGGCAAAGGGGTTTGTATGGTTGAATAACTAACCAACTCCCCCTGATGGCAGTTCTTTGGGGGAGCAGTGTCTGGAACTCAGGGCTTCTGTCCTGGCTTTGCTAAGAGTTCCTCATGAGTCTCTACTCATCTGCAGGCAGTTTCATTCTGGGAGACTGCAGAGGAAAACTAGACAGGCTAGCCCACTTACACTTCCTGCTGTGAGCTATTTTAAGAGTCTTTGAGATTCTTAGTTTTTGCTACTAGGGATCAAACTCACAACCTCACAATTGCCAGGCAGGCGCTTAAACCACTGAGCTAAATCCCCAGCCCGTCTTTGAGATTCTTGTATGAATGATGCTTGACATATTCACCTTCTGTTGGACATGTAAAATGGAATTAGATACATGGAAGTCAGAGAGACGAGATCAGAGGAGTAACGGGCTCTGGCATGTATGGTGCCCCATGCCTCTTGCCGTGGGGCGGTGCGTAAAGAAGCAAGGGTAGAAGCAGGGGTCCCCTTTTGAAAGCTGCTCTGTAACCTTAGCAAGAGACAGTAGAGGATTGGCCCAAGGGGAGCCAGACAGTGAGAAAGGAGTCAGGCGTCATAACAGGGCTTCTGACTTGAGCTGGAAGGAGGGACATAGAGGGCCTCGTAAAGCTCCGTCAAAGGCAGAGCCCAGGCCGTACTGTTCTGTTCCTTTGGTAAAGGGCTAGTGAAAACTGGCATTTTAAAGAATTGTACTAATATGTTACTTTTTTTGTATTTCTTTGAATCATTAGGTGCTTAAATGGTCCTTTTGTTGTTCTTTAAACTTTGTGAAATGTGCTCTGTTTTGCAAATGTCTCATAATTTAATGGACTTTTAAAAACTGCTGATCAACCTATAATCTCCACACGCAGCAGACTGAGGCCAACTGAGCTACGTAGACCCTGTCTTAAGACGAACCCACAAACCTGCTCATTAGACTTTGAGGACTTTGCAAACTTGAATTTAATAACAATTTTACTTGGCTCTTTTTGAAAAAAATTTACAAAATGAAAAAAATGAACACGTATTCCCTTCATGTAAATATAGCAGTTAATATTTTGTGACCTTTGATTTAGAATGGATATGTGCACCATTTTTCCAAATCACTTGACACTGAGTTGTAAACCTCAAGAATATTCAGGATGTTTGGTGTTATGCAATATGATTTATCTAATGTGTAATTCTTACTCATGTTTTTCCTCTTGTTCCTATTTCATCCTGGATCCAGTCCTGCTCTGTTCACGAGTCCCGGTTTGGTTGTTATGGCTCTAGTCTCCTTTAATCTGGACCATCTGCTTGCCTTTATTTTTCTATGATGTTAGTTTTTTTTTCTTTAATTGTTGAGCTGAGGAGTTATTGGGGCCTTTGCACAGAGCCACATCCCAGACCTACCTACTTTCCTGTGGTTTTGAGACAGGATCTTGCTAAGTTGCCTGCATTAGACTCCAGCTTCCTGTCATCTTGCTTGAGCCTCCCAGAATTTGTGCATGTGTGTGTGGGTGTGTCGGGGGGTGTGTTGCAGGCGTGCAGCACCAGGCGAGGTTGAACGTTACCATCTTAAGGAGACCAGCCATTTGTTTTACAGGCTTTTCTATCATCTGGATTTGTCTATTTCGTCATGATTAGATTCTCGTTAAGCCTCACCAAGTTTACTTTTAACTTTCGAAGACTTAACAAATATAACCATAGGAATAGCATGAGTTTTACAAAGCCTGTGTTAAGTAAGTGTCACCTCTAGTTACTGCCAAATACTAACAGCACTTGATTTTGCAATAAGTATTATCACAAAGACAAAGAACATTACATTGAAAGAAATTTTAGGTTTTATCCCAGTAAGTCACAAACTGTAGAAAATTAGCAGATTAAGCAATCTTTAGAAACAGAAAGCTGAATTCTAACACCTTTAGATAGATATGGAGTTTGTTAGTATATTTTCGTATTATCCCTAGTCATTATTGTTCTCAGCCATTATTTAAATTACCCGTGCTGCCCCTGAGGATTTTGAACATACAAGCTAGTCTCTTGTGTATAGCTAAAGAAATTTAGACTTAGTGAGATTAAGTTGCTGAGGAGCGCATAATTAGCATGGGACAGACAGGTCCTGGAATCAAAATCTTTTTTGGGGGTAGGGGTGGTTTTTGAGACAAGGCCATGCCCTGTGGTCCAGGATGGCTTCAGATTTGCTCTGTAGCCCTGGCTGCCCTTGAAGTCTTTAAATTCTCCTGGCTGAGCCTCTTGCATGCTGGGATTAAGGTGTGTGCCACCATGCATGGCTGATCAAAGTCTGAAGACCCAGTAGATTTCCTGCCAGAGCTCCACCGATCTTGAACTAAAGGGACAAATAGCCTACCTGATTAGGGAAGGTGAGGGAATCAGGGATACCACAGAGTGAAGCTTAGGAGAAAGAGAGCCTCCTCGTAGAAAAGACTGAGGGGCAGACTTCAGGTGCTTTCTTAGTACCAGTAATTGAACCTGAGACCTTACACGTGGTAAGCACATGTTCTGCCAGAGATATTTCCCCAGCCCTAACAAAGTTTTATCTTGAATAATACTTATTTTATATATTTTATACCATTTCAAGAAAATGAATTTCTTATATATCTTTGCTACTTTTCATAATAGGTCTCTCTCTTTTTTTTTTTTTTAGCTGCAAGGCTTTGGCCGACCAAGTGTTTACCATGCTGCTATTGTCATCTTCCTTGAATTCTTTGCATGGGGCCTGTTGACCACTCCAATGTTGGCTGTAAGTATTACTGAACTGGGTCTTTGTTTACAAGAGCAAGAGAATGTTCTTAAGCATATTTCTCAGATTTATATATCTAGGGATGTGTTTCAGAGTAGTTCTTAATGGTGATTTAAGACAGCTTGTTCGTTGTGTTGTTTCTGTGGTATTGTGAACCAGCTGCAAGAAAATACTTCATTGTCCGTTCCTGAGTAGCACTGCACTGTCACTGAACCCGAGCTGTAGGGGTGCTGCTATACAGAGAAACGGTCTGTGTTTAGGAAGGTCTTTTAACTGTTCTACCGGAAATAACCACCAAGCACTGCTGAAGCTTGTATGTTTATGTGGTTGTTAATGACCTTTGACTTACGAATGTATTATATAGGATATTAGTCAGTGCCTTCTAACAATGAAAGTAGTAATGGTAAAAACATGCACATTTCTGTTTTTGGTAGCTTATGTATGGCTGTTTCTTAGACCCAGTATTGAATTTCTTAACAAGAAGTTGGATGTTTGATATATGCTGTGTTTAGAAGGAAGTGAGGTTCCCCCTCCCCCCAAAAAAAAGATTGGGGGACAAATTTTAGGTGCCTAGTGACTAACATTGAATTTTCACAAACACATTTTTAAGTTTGCCTTAAGTTTCAGTTATATTAAGTTGTTCTTTAAAAACCATTGGTGGTTAACTCTTCCCAGTCATTTTGCCTTCCCAGAGGGTCACATTTAATATAGATAATCTTTGATCCTCATTTAGGTGCAGAAAATACAGAATTTGAGAGGACAGATATTAGCCAATTAGCCTTACAGGAAACTTGACAATAAACCTTTCAAGACTTTTAAGGCTTCTGGCATGTTTAAAATACAAAATTAATTAAAATTATAACTGTTTGACCAGTAGACTTTAAAACATTTCCTGTCTAATTCTGTTGTATTCCTTCGTGTTGCACTACCTTTTCCTTCAGAGTTCTTTATTCAATAAGTAGCTGAGGATAAGTGGCTCCCCATTTTAAATTCAAGAGACCTTTTGTCACTGCATCTTTAGTGCCTGCTTCTGCCTTGGACCCAGTCAGTGCTGAATAAATACTGTATTTGAACAAATTCATGGGTCACAGGACACATAGATGTCTCAAGTGAATGTTTCTCCAAGAACTATCTTCAGTGTGAATACAGATATACCGGGCTACTTTTTCTTTTTTTCATTTTTAAAAGTTGTGTTAAAGTATACTGTCTTGGTTACTTTTCGCTTGTTGCCGAGACAAAATACCTGATGCCCAAAATTACGGAAGGAAAGGTTTATTCTTACAGTTTCTCAGGAGTTTCAGTCCATACTTAAATTGGCTCCAAAATAGCATGGCATGGCAGGTCTGCCTTTCATGGCAGCCATGAACAGCAAGGCACGCGCACGCGCGCAAGAGAAAGAGAGAGAGAGAGAGAGAGAGAGAGAGAGAGAGAGAGAGTCTGTCTTCCCTTACATTGTATGTCGGCTCCACCCCTGGGCGGGCACAGCACTCATTGCCAGACAACAAACCAATAACAAACCAATAACTCAGCCCCATCAAAATTATATGAGGACTTGGGGGTACATAGCATACCCAATACATACACCTACCGTAAACTTCCTGCTTAACCATTTGAAGTGTAGTTCAGTGGCATTAAACACATTAATAATGCATGTACAAGCCGGGCGTGGTGGCGCATGCCTTTAATCCCAGCACTCGGGAGGCTGAGGTAGGCGGAGCGTTGTGAGTTCAAGGCCGGCTTGGGCTACAACGCGAGAACAAGGCCGGCCTGAGCTACATAGTGCGACCCTGCCTCAAAAAACCAGGGCCGGGAGTTTGGCTCAGTGGCTTAAGCGCCTGTCTGGCAGGCGGGAGGCTGTGAGTTTAATCCCCAGTGCCGCAAAAAAAAAAATAATAATAATAATGCATGTACAGACATCACTGTCATCCATCCCCGGAATGCTTTACCTTATAAAAATCTCTGTACGCATTAATCAACTCTTCCTTTTCGCCCTACCCTCAGCCCTTGGTAACTGCCATTCTGCTATCTGTCTATGAATTTGATGACTTTACCTCATGTAAGTGGAATCGTGCAGTATTTGTCTTTTGTGACTGCCCTATTTCTGATAGTGTAATGTCTCCAAGGCTCATCCGTGTTCCATGTGTCAGGATTTCCTTTTTTTGCCTTTTTTTTTTTTTTAATGGTACTGGGATTCAAATCCAGGAGCATGCTACCACTGACCTATATTCTCAGCTTCTTTTTATTGAGACAGAGTCTTGCTAAGTTTTCTAGGCAGGACTCAAGCTTGGCATCTTCCTTCCTCAGCCTCCCTTAGTGCTGGGATTGTAGACGGGAGCCACTGTGCCCGGGTAGGATTTCCTTGGTTTTTAAGGTAAATAATGATTTTGCTGTCTCATTCTCACTGTCGCTGTCAAAATATGTATGTGCATATAATATACCATACATATATATTTATATACCACATTTTTTATTACCTTTTTATCAGTTGAATACTTGGTTTTGCTACCTGGTTTTTTCTTTTTTTTGTTTTGAGAATAATATTGCTGAGAACATGGGTGTATAAAGATCTGTTCAAGATGGACGTGGTGGCGCACGCCTTTAATCCCAGCACTCGGGAGGCTGAGGTAGGAGGAGCATTGTGAGTTCAAGGCCGGCTTGGGCTACAACGCGAGCGCAAGGCCGACTTGAGCTACGTAGTGCGACCCTGCCTCAAAAAACCAGGGCCGGGAGTTTGGCTCAGTGCGCGAGGTTGTGAGTTGAATCCCTGGTGCCGCAAAAAAAAAAAAAAGATCTGTTCAAGTCTATGCTTTTAGTTGTTTTTCATATATACCCAGAAATGAACTGCTGCACTGTAGAGTAATTCTACTTTAAATGTTTTTGAGGAGCTGCCAGACTCTTTTCCTTAGAGGCTGTGTATAATTTTACATTCTTACCAGTGGTATGTATTCAAGGACTCCGGTTTCTCCTCTGGGGCTTTGTTTTGTCTTTTTTTCCCCCTTACTCAGTACTGGGAATTGAGCCCAGGGCCTTTGCACTGAATGAGCTACATCGTTTTTTTGTTTTGTTTTGTTTTGTTTTGTTTTTTTAATTTTGAGATAAGGAGAGTCTCACTAAATTGCAGGGGTCAGGAGCAATCTTTCAATCCTCCTGCCTCAGCCTCCCAGAGTGGTGAGAATATAGGTGTGTGCAACCACTCCTGGCTTGTCTTGTTTAATGATAACAACCATCCTAGTGGGTGTGAGGTGAACCAGGTCACTCATTGTAAAGAACTGAGTATTTGTTTTGTTTTTAACATTTGTGGTCCTAATCACTTGATTCCTTCTCCCCAGTTTCTTCAGTTTACAAAGTGAAGAGTTTCAAAATAGTATCTTTAGGTATAATCAGTTCTGTTGGTTCAGCAGGTTTTCCAGTATAGAAGTAATTCTGTGATCATCCTTTGATAAGAATTCAAACTAAAACAGTGACCTGCTAGAAATTCCAAAATCTTCCAGTTAAAATCTTTGGGCAGTATTGAGTGTCTTTGACCAGATTGTCAAATCCCTTATTATTTCAGTTAGTTAATTGTAATAGACCCCAAGGACCAATGCACCTTCTTTTAACTGGTCAAAGTAGACGTTTTTAGGGTTTCTGTGTGCTGGCAGACCATGGCATGCATCCTATGGCCATCTGAGTTGATGGTAAGATACTGCCTCTTTGTAACTTCTGAGCCCTTATGCTGCTTGTAGAAACCTGGTTAAAATAGACGCTTAGGGATGAGGAGTACAAGGTCACAGCCTCATTCTGTAATGCCATCCAAGAAGTGTGACCAAGTTACTAGATGTGTTCTTTCTTTTGCCAGCTCCTTCGTGTTGGTAAGTAGATGCCTTCTGCTTTCCTCTACCCTTCACATCGTGTGCTAATCCTGATCCGTTTTTGTCTAAGATTTTGCTTCATCTCCCTTTGGAAGATTCTTTTTTTTCTTCTGGCATATACCCCTATTTCCTATCCTTTCTGGTAAGCAGACAAGTGATAATGCTGGATTCTTTGATAAAGAAGGGACAAAATTAGTGTTTCTATACAACTGGAGTTCATTTATCCTCTTTCATGTGTGTGTTATATTTGTTATGTCATTCTCCTGGTCTTTAAAGAAAAGTTTTTATTTTAGGGTTAGGGTTAGGTTAGAGTTTGTTTTTGTCCAATTTCTAACCCTTGGTATCTTGAAACCATCACCCACCATTGTATAAGTATTAAGATGATAGATCATGTGTACTCTTTTTTGTTTCTTTTCCTTTATGGTAGCCAGTGAATAGCATACTCTCTTGTTTCTACTAAGGGGGAGAAGAAAATAAATCAGTGTTGAGATAGTTTGGAAGTCTAGAATAACACATATATATTAATGTTTTGTCCAATGTAATCTTGCATTGTAGCAATGTTTACCATTACAGTGGTGCCTCGGTTTACAGATTTAATTTGTTCACGATTCTGGAAAAGGTGGCCACATTCGTGTTCATATGGGAAAGATGGTCCTGTGGTTATATCCATCATCAGATGCACAATTCACATGCAAAAACAAAATTTTGCCAGAGATTTTGGTCTGCAAACCAAATTGTTTGCAAACAAAAGTGTTCATGAACCAAGGCACCACTGTATTTGGAGGGGTATAGAGCAGTTAACTTCTTCATCCATTATTGTTTTCCTCTTGAGATTTATTGCCTTTGTTGTATAGCTATAGCCTAGCTTACAATCTTACTTTAGCACTGTCGGAAATATCTCCAACCCAAATGCACTAGAGTAAATGCATAAAGTTGGCCTCATTCAATGGCCTTGTAATAGCAGCTGCAATAGTGGTAGTAGTAGTAGTAGTTTGTACATTAAAATGATCTCCCTCATGTGTCTGCCTTGCATTCATTCCTTCAGCCAAACATGCATCCTCTTAGGGGATCTGACCTCAACTTATTGTAAATAATCTGATTAAACTAATTTAAATGTCTTCAGACATATTTAAACATACTTAATTGCTATAAGCAAAGAATTAAATTTCTTGTAATTCACAGATAATTGTTTGCAAGCTGGCCTTGAAGTCCTGCTAGAGATGTAAGAAATCATTTTTATCCACTCTTATCCTTCTCATGTGACTATATGAAAATACAAAGAATGTGCTTTATACAGTTTTGTGCTGTATTCAGTTCTCTGAGCCTTGCTTCCCAACTGACTCTCAAGATAATGTGCCCATCCTTTCATTCAGAGCATATTCTACCATGTCAGTTTCTTACTTTGCTCTGTTAGCCAGCCCTTCTGTCTCCATTTAATCATTGTTTCTTTCCAGGAGTTAGAACGGCTGGGATGTGATAGGACTGTGTGCTAAATATTATTGTCACAATGCATATAATTTGCTCTTCCATTAATAGGAGGTAAAGTAAATGTTTTAACTACAGTACAGTCACATGGAAACTTTGTGCACATATGCGTGTGTGTTGCAGGGGATCGAACTGAGAGCCTCACACACACTAGAGACGTCCTCTACCACTCACCTACACACCCAGTCCAATGGAGACTTTTGGTTTCTGAAACTACAAGATGTTCTTCCAGGCTCACCTAATGATTTCGATAGTTTTCTAAGTGCTTTTATAGACAGAGTACCCAATACTTACTTGCCTGTTTGTGTGCCTGATAATTAGTAGAATTAAGAACGTGACATTCACTGTATATCTATGTCTACACTGTTTGTTAAACCTTCATTTTCTCTTGCAAGCCGACTGTTATCCTGTACTAAGCACTGATCAAACAGATGCCATGAGCTTTGCTTGGTGTTTACTTGTGTCCTGTTGTGCATTATGGTCTGATGCATACTTTTATATCAATAAACAAATGGTAATTTAAAAAAAAGACCAATGCTGATTTCCAACTTTGCTATTCAACATTATAACCAGAGCTGATAGAATATAAAGTAACCACTGGTAGATCTTCTTGACTTAAAATTCGGTATATAAAACGTATTGGTATGTATTCTCATTTTGTTACAGAATTTTCAGGTCTTTTAGTATATCATCACACTGCCTTCCTGCGTCCATTGTATCTGATGAGAAGACAGCTATTAATAAGAATTGTCAGTCTCGTTAGGTCAGGAGTCTGCAAACTGTGGTCCATGGGCCACATCTGGCATTCTGCCTATTTCTGTGTGCTAAGAGTGGTTTTTACATTTTTTAAATGCTTGGTGGAAATGAGCTAAATTCTCTATAATTTTTAGATACCACAACATATTATTAATATTTTATAGAGTCAGTGTTCAGTTTGATTTCGTACGGTATTTGTCCTGTCCTAGTCTTCCTTTTCCTGAACTTCTGTGGTTTTTTTTTTTCCTGTAATCAGTTCTTAAAGATGTTCTTGTTTTGTTTAGCTTTGCTTGGTGTAGATCATCTGTGTGGTGTGTGGTTTCTGATGTATGTAACATTAAATCTACCGGAGAAAACCCGTAATTACTCGGAAGATATCTTCTTTATTCTACCATAATTAGCTCATTGGCAGTGAAGCAGATTATCCTTTTATCTGTTTATGAGTGAGAAAAGAGGTCAAGGATTGAGAGAACGTGTTTCTAGGGCTCAGCAGGTAATGCAGTGTTAAGTGGGGAAGAGTGGGCTGGTGTCGTGGTTGGAACACCTGCTGCTGCTTCATCATCAGCCATCATATGCTCAGCTAGTGAGCAACATGCAGGCTTCCTTTGAGAAGATGGAATATGATATCAGTTTTTATGAAATTTTTCAGAAATTTGCATATTGACATTCACACACTGAAAAGCAATATAATCCAGTAGTATACCCTTCGGGTTATAGACAGTGGTAGCCAATTTGCCTATGGTCTGGATACATCTGGTAGCTAGAGAAGAAAGCATTACTCTTTAACATTAAACACAAGGATTGGTTATAGCAACTCTTGAGTTTTTTGAGACCATGACCTTACTGTGTAGGTCAAGCTGACCTCCAACTCACTGTGTGGCCCAGGCTGGCCTGTCTTCCTAGTGCTGGCATAACAGGCAAACAGGCATGTGTTACCATGCCCTGCACGGAATTCTTGATCTATGAAAGTGTGGGTGCTCCAGGGTTTCTTCCAGAGTACTAAAGCACTTCACCATCTGGTTATGGGGCTTTATGCCACTTTTGGCAACCATGCAGAATCTGGAGCTCTATACTCTTTGAATCCCACCCTGTTTAATTCTCCTCTTACGTCTCTTAGAAGTCCTACTTTGGAGAACTATGCTTTGATTATAATCTTGGAGCCAAATATGAGGGCAGCAGTTTTCTTTTTTCTTTTTTTCTTTCTTTTTGGTGTGGTACCAGTGATTGAATCCAGATTCTTTGCACTGAACTACATTCATGACCTTTTTTCATTTTTCATTTTGAGACAAGGTCTTGCTAAGTTGCCTAGTCTGGACACAAACTTTCATCCCTCCTGCCTCAGCCTCTCAGAGTGGCATGTGCCACCAGTCCTGATTCATCCCACTTTTTGATGCACAAAACAGGTTATTGAATGGTTCTAGTCTTGATCAAATGTTTTTGAGAACTTTGATGATACTCCACTAAAATATTTGTTTTTCTTCAGTACAGTCAAGCATAGTTCAGGTGTCACGTTTGAAAATAATTTGTGGATGGATTTCAATTTCATTTAAAACTGTATTATTACTATTATTATTATTATTGGTACCAGGAATTGAACTCATGACTCACGCTTGCCAGGCAGGCGCTTATGCCACTGAGCTAAATCCCCAGCCCCTAAAGCTATATTATTAAGTGAGCCAAGGCCAGCCTCAGCTGCATAATGAGACCCTGTCTCAAAAAGGCACAAAAAATTAAAGTACATAAAACTGTATTATTTCAGAGTAGTTTTAGGTTTACAAGAAAATTGAGATGAAGGTACAGTTTCATCTTCCTCCACCTCCCCACGTGTGATCCTCTCCTGTTGACATCCCCAACCACAGTGGGACATTTGTTGCAATTGACTCACCCACCATGGCACATCATTGTCACTCAAAGTCCATAGTTTATGTTAGAGTTCACTTTTTGTGTTCTGCATTCTTGTGTTTTGATAAATACATAATGTCAGATTCCCCTCATTGTGGTATAGACGGTAGTGTCACTGCCAGTGTCCTCTGTGTTCTGCCTTGTCACTCCTTCCTCCTTCCCAACTCCTCATAACTAGTTCTTACTTTATTACCTCTATGGTGTTTCCTTTTCCGCAGTTCACATATTTGGAATCATACAGCATAGCTTCTTACACTTAGGGCTGTGTATCTAAGGTTCCTTCATGTCTTTCATGGCTTGATAGACATTGCCTTTCAGAAGTAATGTATGTGTACCACGGTTTATCCATTCACCTACTTAAGGACATCTCAGCTACTTCCAGGCTCTCACAAATATAAAAACTGCTGCAAACATCTGTGTGCAGGTTTTTGTATAAATGTATTTCCAACTTTCAGCTCTTTTGGGTAAATACCAAGGAGCACAATGGCTGGATCATATGGTGAGAATATGTTTAATTTTATAAGAAACTGCCAAACTGTCTTCCCCTGTGGCTGTGCCGTTTTGTGTGCCCACAAGCACAGAATGGGAATTTCCGCTTCTCTACATCCTGGTTGGCCTTTAATGTTTGTCAATAGTCTGAACTTTGTCCGTTCTCATAGGTGTGTAGCAGGACCTCATTTTGTGGTACCGGGGATTGAACTCACGACCTTGTGTTTGCCAGGCAGGTACTTACACCGCTGAGCTAAATCCCTGACCCCATTTCTTTCCTTTTTAGGTTGTTTGTTTGTTTGTTTCTTACCGGGGATCAAACTGGGACCTCATTTTGAATTTTACACTTTCTGGCCAGGGATTTAGCTCAGTGGCCTAAGCCCCTGTCTGGTAGGCACAAGGTTATGAGTTCGATCCCCAGTACAAAAAAGAAAAACAAAAGAATTTGCACTTTGTGGTGACACTTGAAGTGCTGCATTTTTCATATGCTTATTTAGCATCTTAAATTGTCTTTGGTACCTTTGAATATCTTTGACTCATTTTTTTTAAATCAGATTGTTTTCCAATTGTAGCACCTTAACAGTTCTTTGTAAAATTTAGTAAAAACTCTTTTATTACTTATATCTTTTGGAGATACTTTCTCTCAGTCTACAGGTTATCTTTTCGTTCTCTTGATAGTATCTTTGCAGAGCAGAAAGTTTTAATGAGATATTTCTTCATATATTGTGCTTTTGATGTCACATCTATAAAGTCATGGCCAAACTAAAGGTCACGTAGATTGTTCTCTAATGTTACCATTGAGGAATTTTTTTAGATTGAGTTTCAAATTTAATTTTTGATTCATCCTAAGTTAATGTTGTGAAGTATCTTTCATTGATTCTGGTACAGTCTCAGCCACTGGTTCTAAAGTCATTCTCTGCCTCGTTCTCTATATGGGACAAGTTTAATTGAACTCCTGTCCAACTTTATTATTAGATCCAGTGTCTCTTAATCTTTATTGTACTTTTTGTCTCCATTTTGCATTCTTGGGTAACTTCTTTTGTGCTGTGCTATAATTTGAATATTTGTCTCCTCAAAACTCATGCTGAAATTTAATTGACATTTTAACAGTATTAACAGTTGGGATTCTAGTAAGGTACAGTGGCACATGCTTACAGTCCTAGCTACTCGGGAGACTGAGGCAGGAGGATCACAAGTCTGAGGCCAGATGGGCAACTTAGACCCTGTTTCAAAATAACAAGGAGCTGGGCATGATGAATGCATGTAATCCTAGCACGCAAGAGGCTGAGGCAGGAGGGTTGTGAGTCAGTGATAAGAGTGCCCCCTGGGTTCGGTGCTTAGTACTTGAAAAGAAGAGAGGAAAGGGGGAGGGAGGAGAAGGGAAGGAAAGAAAGGAAGAAAGGAAAAGAAAAAAGAAAGGCAAATAGGAAAAGAAAAAAGAAAGAAGATAAATTTGGTCCCCACCTGCTCTGCCCCTGTCCACTTGTCAAACCGGGTGCCTTCCCTGGTCTTGCCTTTACCAGCCTCCAGAACTGTGAGCAATCATTTCTTGTTCTTTATAAATTACCTATTCTCAGCTGTTCTGTTATAGCAGTGCAAAATGGACTAATCCCTGTTTTATGTTTAGGAATTCTCTCTTCAGCTGTGTCCAGTGTTCTGTTGAACATACCTGCTGAATTCATAAGTTAGAGTATTTTTTTCTCTAGAATTTTATTTTGTTGTCTTTTAGATTTTCTGTGTACTTTTTTTTCCCCAGTGCTGAGGGTCAAGCCCAGTGCTTGCTAGACACGCGCTAGAAACCACTGCCACTGAGCTGCCGTCTCAGCCCATGAATCCGTACTCTCTTATAGTTCCTAGTTGTAGGAGTCTCAAGCATTTCTTCCGTATCTTAGAACACAGTATTCTAATTTTAAAGCCTGTGTTGAGTAATTTCAGCGTTAGAAGTTTTGGAGGATCTGTTTCATCGTGGTGGTTTGCTGTGCTTGCTGTTTGTTCCTTGCTCATGGTATCTTTTTCCGGTTAGTATATGACTATCTTTGAGTAGGTACTGGTTACTATATTTGAAAAATAAATATAAATATGAGGGCAGTTTTAAGCCTTGATCATGGGATTTTCAGAAGTGGTTTTAGGTTTTTCTACTAGGAATCTACTAGTCTGGGACCACTGTAGTGCAAATTTATGACCTGAGGTTTTTCTGGATGTAACCTAGATGTTATGAAACTGGGCCCATACCTGGACTTATATAATCCTTTGGGGATATCAGTTGTTAGAGGTGAGAGCCGAGTGGCCGGGAAGCTATTTTGTGACAAAAGCAACTCTAAGTGTTGGTCTTAACCCTTTTGAACTCTTACCTTATTAGATTTCTAATAATTAGTTTCTAATAATTAATTTCTGATTAATTTCTTAATTATCTTTTCATTCCTTTAATATTTTTCATTTCATTAATATTGTATAAGTTTTCATTACAGAGTTCATCTTATTATGAGGCCTCCCACTAATAGAGGCAGAAATCTCCCTTTAATTTGAATTTGAACTTGTCTTGATGTCTGTTTGCTTTTTGTAGGTTCTACATGAAACATTTTCTCAACATACATTCCTCATGAATGGTCTCATTCAAGGTGTAAAGGTAAGAACAATTTTTGTGTGGTTCATGATGAACCAAAGTGAGGATCTTTAGTAGTTTAACTGAGATTTAAGTGGTTCTTAGTAAACAGTTACTATTTGCTTTAGAGACTTGAATCTAAATTTTTATTTGAATTATCAAGATCAGAATAAAATAAAACACAGATACCGAAGGCATAGACTGGTTTACTGTTAAAAGCAGTGTGAATACTTTATAGTTTTTACTGCATTTTCATTACTGTGTATACAGTAGTTATGAAAACTTGGAACTGCTCTGCCTGTCAACAGAACAGAGGATAAATGCTGCTGTCCTCTTCTTAGGTAGACTTTGAGACTGAAAAGGAAGTATCAGACCTCAGTTGGATATTTATTTAGCCTTTTGGCCAAGCTGATGCTCAACCCATGACTTTCTGAATTCTCAGCCACCCAGTTTAAGTAGCCTTAGCTCATTTCAATTTTAATATATTTTGGAAAAGCTTATAAGTGAGGGGTTAAAATGTAACAGTATATTCTAGTATGTTCACCTTAAAGTATATAGTCTTATTTAACTTAGTATCAATATTTGCATAATTAGTACTTTGTGCTGAACAACACATTTAAATTTAAACTATGACCTAGTAGTTTACTGTATTCCTAGAGACTTGGAAGGCTGAGATAGGAGGATTGCAAATTCAAGACCAGTTTGGGTGACTTAGTGAGGCCCTGTCTCAAAATAAAATTAAAAAACAAGAGCTGGAGATGTAGTTCAGTTCTCTTTGAGTTCAGTTCCCAGTACCGTACTAAAAAAGAAAAAGAAATGTCAAAGGGGTATTTGTTGTAGTTTAATTTGTAATAGTAAACATGGAAATAATTAAGAGAAATACATTGTGGTGTAGCCATGATGTCACACAAGCATTTAAAGAACACATTTTCTGAAGAACATATAATGTGTGAAACAAACAGGATATAAATATATACTTCCATTTTATTTTGATGTATTTTTACATATATGCAGGGAAAAATGATTTAGGAGTCATCTAAAGCTGGGGTTTTTTTAGCACTTAATATATTGGCCGACTGTCTTCTGCCCTCCCAAGACCCTGATGAGAATCGTGCCTGTCCTCATATTGATGATCCTTGCTATGTGCTGAGTCCCTACTCTTGTTACAATATTACAATTACGATTATTTGTCTGTATTTTGATTCTAATGTGTATCAGGATAGGTCTCTTGAGTTTATCTTGATTCCTGGAAGTTCATATTCACATCTTTCATCAAAATTTGTGATTTTTCAGGCATTATTTATTTGAACATTCTCCCTGCTTCTTTCTCCTCTCCATCACGGATTCTGGCTGTGCATATTTTAGTTGGCTTGATGGTGTCCTTTAAGTCCCTTATGCTTTGTTCATCGTAGGCTCCTTCTTCCCTCATGTTTGCAATTTTTTGTTATTATTTTTGTTTTTGTTGTTATGGCTTTACTCTGGTCAAGGGATCATCTTGAGATATAAGTTTAAGGTGTATCTCAGCCCATACCTTCTCGTGGGTATGCACGGTCACTTTACAATACCCCTACATGGCTTTAATTCTGACATGTCAACTTCATTGTTAATGTTTTTGCTTTTACAAAGAAAATACTTTAATTCTCAACGTTTTCGATATTGTTAAAATTAGTGTACTACCTGGGCGTGTAACATAGTGGTAGAATACTCAGCTTAGCATGAATGAGACCTTGGGTTCAATCCCCAGTACTGCTTTTAAAAAAAAAAAAAAAAAAGAAAATAGTATACTAAATAAATATTGTAATCTTTTTAAAATTTCACTAACCATTAGAAATGTAAATGTAAAGACAGCTTTGATAAAAATTTCTACAGGTCACTGGACAATTAGTATTTTTAGTGGATTGTTAGGATCGCTTTGCAGAAAAAACAAGAAAATGACTGTTGCCGCTGAAGACTGGGGCTTTGTGTCAGTCTAGTTTCAGTTTGTGAAAATCATTTTGTTCTTACTTGCAGATTGTACTCTGGCACTTTAAATACTGTGATATACAGTACTTGTGTAGTCAGTCAAAGTACAAAATGTCTTAAAACTCTGATAATGTAATAACTTAATGGGCACTGGGGCCAATTTGGGTACTAAGGAAGAACCAGACAGAAGAAAGTCTTTGGTTTTTAGGAAATACAAGTTTTCCAAAGAGGCAAGGTTTCATTACATTGTGTCTTAGCATCTTAGTAAAATAGAGGATATTTTTAATGTTATCATCACTGAGAATTTGGTTTAAATATTTAAACTGTGTATTAAAATACAATTTAAATGTATAATCTAGAAAACCTGTATGTGTACCTACTTTACTTGGCTTTCTTGTGTCCTTTGTTTAAAAATGGCTTGCTTGGGGCTGTGTTACAGTCCTGGGTTCCATCTCCAGCATCATATCAAAAAAAAAAAAAAAAGGAAAGAAAAAGAAGCATACATTTTGTATTTTAAGCATTGTATGAAGTCTGAAATCAGAACTATCCAGAAACTTTTCCTGGGTTTTTTGTGCTTAAAAAGTTTTGATTGCTATTTGTTGGTGATAGTGCTTATTTTCTATTGCTTTGCCCTCTTAAATTTCTTTATATTGTTTTCTTGGTCACCTTCATACTACCCAGCTACTTGAGACTTTTGTACTTAATTTTGAAACAACATAAAAGGTTTTCTAGTCTGGCGTGGTGGCGCATGCCTATAATCCCAGCACTCAGGAGTTCGAGTACACCCTGATCTACATATAGTTGTTCAAGGCCAGCCTGGACAATGTAGTAAGACCATGCCTCAAAAAAAAAAAAAAAAAAAAAAAAAAAAAAAAAAAAAAATGTCGCAAGCCCCATCCTTTGCAGCCTTAGCTCAGAATGATTTTCCTTTCACAAAGGAGCTCCTCCATCTGTTACTGTGTCGATGTGAGAGCACACCACATGCCTTGAGGTGCACTTTGACTCAGGAATCACACAGTTTGATTCATGCACCATGGATAAATTTTTATTACCTAGGAGCAAAAAGCTTGTGTCGTCATCCTCTCATTCACTGAATTCTCTCACATCTGTCCTCGGCTTACCTGGGTCTGCTGTCCTGGGCAGTGTGTACTGGGTTAACTGGTGGCCATTGTAGATTGGAATCTGTTCCTTTCTTCCTTCCTTCCTAGCTGTGTGATCTCAGAAACTTTTCTGAGTTGGTTTCATCATAGAAGTTGTGTTCCATTGACCAGATATCCTTGAAAGCTAGTTTTTAACAGGCTTTATTGTGGATACCAAGGGGACAGAGATGAAAAGACACATCATCCCTCCAACACAGACAAATAATAAGATATTATAGTGGAATGTTGAAATTACAATAAAAGGGATGTATACCAGGTAAGAAAAGTTTGTTATTCCCCCCCACCACATCCCCCAGCGGTGTAATAAATTCTGCTGCGGTAGCTCAGTGAGTAGGTCGGGGAAGAGCTGTTTCATGCTCCTGGTCAGAATGAATGATGTATAATGTGCCAGGCGCAAGTGTGGAAAGGGTGACAGGGACCAGTGTAGAGGCACAGAGGCGTGTGGTATGTTCAGAAAACTGCTAATACTGTATGCAGGAGGTATTTTGGGGGGCAGATTTTGGTGAGTCCTATTCATATGCTATGCAGAGAAATTTTCAACAGATATTAGTAGGAACATTCAAATAGAAGAAAGTAAAGAATACTATAATGTTAGTCTGTCCACTCTTGTCTCATCTGTTTGTTCCCCCAGTACTTGGCTGTAGTACTGATGTGAGAGTGGCCAGCAGTGACAGGTAAATAACGGGCCGGGCAAGCAAGAGATAGGAGTTTGCGTCTGGGTGGTACCTCTGTCTCAAACCATCCTGCCCTTAGTGGCAACTCTGTTGTTAAAGTGGGATGATTTTCTTTTCAAACTCACCAAACAGGGATAACTTACTTTGATTCACCCAAAATCTGCTTTTTGTTTTCACATTGAGTGTGTGTGCACTCATCCTTTTTATCTCTGTAAAGCTCCTTCATGCGTCCACTGTCGTTCGTTCAGGGTCCTCTGTTCTAGTTAATACTGGGGCCTGCACGGAGCAGGTGGGCAACGTGTATTCTTGCCAGGTGATTGGTGTATGTTTCCATCTTAGGGCCACCCGTACATATTTCATAGCATTACTTTTCTAGTTTCTTCTGCAGCACAAGCTGTTTTATAACATGTTTTAAATTTTTTTCAAAAAAAAATTTTTTTCCTAATAGCATGTTTTAAATAGTAGCTCAGAGCCAGCCATAGTGGCACATACCTGTGACTCCAGCACTTGTTGGCTTTAGGAAGATAGATTGCAACACTATCTCACAACACAAAAAATTAACCATAATACTAAGTAAAATAAGTCAGACTCACAAGTTTAAATTTTACATACTTTCTCTTATGAGAAACCCAAAATATAAATAAAAAGCAAAATACAGTAAATGGCAGATAATAGGAAGTAGGGAGATCTTTTTCAGATGGGAAGGGGAACAAGAGATGGAAGGAAGAGGGAAGGAAGAGAAAGGGATTTAAAAAAGAGAATCAAATAGTACCTGTGCAGCTCTTCACAGTGTGATCATTGTGTACTACGGACATGTACCAGTAACATTTTAAAACATAAATAAAAAAAGAAATCAAAAGAAAGCACCCCAAAATAATAGTTTTTTGTTTCAAATTATTCTCTTTTGGGCATAATAAAATGATTGGTGCTAATGCATCTAGAAAAGAAGAAGCATAGGTGATGCACAGGTTACAGCCCAGTCTGACCTTGGCTTTGTTTCCCTTTCAGGGCCTGCTGTCGTTTCTGAGTGCCCCTCTCATCGGCGCGCTCTCCGACGTGTGGGGAAGAAAGCCTTTTCTCCTTGGCACAGTTTTCTTCACCTGCTTCCCAATTCCCCTGATGAGGATCAACCCGTGGTGAGCAGCTCAGCCCTGCACTGTGTGCCAGTCTGTTCTGGGTCACAAGCACATAGTACAGATTGAACGTCCCTAATCAGAATCTGAAATGTTCCCAAATCCAAAACTTTTCAAGCACTGACAAGAAAGTCTGATTATTCAGTGTATACAAACTTTGTTTCTCGCACAAAATTATTTAAAATATTGCATCATGTTAGCCTTAGCCCATGTGTATAATGTGTGTGAAACATGAGTTGAGTTTCTGCTTGGACCTGGGTCCCTCTCCGGAGGTCCGTCACTGCGTGCTGTTTATAGGTATGTGCTCTCACTTGATCTCTTTGGTAATACAGGAAGCCGGTTTGAGCAGTTGACATCATGCCCATTTTATAAATGGGAAAGGAAGATGTAACAAAATTAAGTCTCAGATAAATTAGTTAGATGAAGAAATAGAAATAAAAGATGTCTTAAGGCAGCTTTAGTTGCCGTGTTGTCATTTATAGGGGTTCAGTCCTGGGAAGGATCCCCTGTCCTCACCACTGTGGGTCTGTGGTCTTTGCAAGTGTATTGTTTTTGCCAGCTCACTGGGACACTGAAATGAACATAGTTTATATCGTAATAGACAGGAGTCCCTTTTGTGTATACTATTAGTAGGCCTGATAGCCTACTCTAAATTGTAGTAGGAATTTGAATTGAAGTTTGAGTTTCAGTTCATTTTTTCTCTTCAGTGTAATACATCTGAAGAGAGTATTTAACATGTAACCAAAGTCAATTAATTTGACATAGAAGGGCTGGACTTCATACATAATAAGCTTAGTAGTTTTTTCTAGAGGCTAGAGGACAGTGGTTTGGCCAGTATTTCTGTGGCTTCCATGTTCTTCCTGTGTGACTGTGAAGCAGTTTATTTTCGCCCCTTGCTGTGTTGGGAACTGAGCCTGCGTTTGTATGCGCTAGGTGACTGCCTTACCCTGAGCTACATCTTTAATTTCGTTTTGCTTTTTCATGCTACTAGATTTTCTGTTTTTGACACATGTAAAAAATGTTTTCACTTGATTATTACTAGGAATTTCATGTCAACATTTGTCATGTTGTAAATTTGTTGGGTATCCATAATCTTTGTATTTTCTATTTTTAGATAATGAATTTTTATGTACAAGAACATACCATGCTTAGTTAGGGCATTTTTAAATGCTTTTTGCTAGCTTACAATTTCTTTAGTATATTTGTTAAACTTGAACATTTGTTGATAAATTTTATTCATATACATTGTATTCATTTTGTTCTGTCACCAAGTAGGCGGTTTCCTTATGCTTGGTGTTTTAGTTATATTGATATCATCTGTAAATAATTTTACATTTTTCCTTCTACTTTTCATGCTTCTTCTGCCTTTGCTACTTGTACTGATGAATAATGTTAAATAGAAGTGATGGTTATAAGAGGACTTCATGTGTGTAGAGTGTGTTGTGTTTCATCATTAGACCTTAGGCTAGTTTTTGTGTTGAAAAGTACTCATTTCTATTTTATGCAGGTTTTTTCTTGTTTAGAATCAAGATTGGGTGTCACATTTTATTAGATGGCCTTTCAGCATGAAGATTATTTGCCTTTTCTCCTTAAGAACTATTAATGTGATGTATATATTAGTAAGTTTTCTAAGCCTCGCTTTCTGTTCTGTGAGATGTTGTTTGCTACTTTTTTATTTGTTTGTTTCTTTATTGACTGGCTATTATATTTTTATTTTGTTTTTTAATTAATTAAATGTATTGGTATACTTTAGATGTACATAATGATCACGTTCATCATAGGTAATTTGTACCTGTACATGATATATGTTGATTCTTTTTTTCCCCATATCCCTACCCTCCTTTCAATCCCTCTTTCCCTCATTTACAAAAACTTTGTTTCCATTTTTTCCTTTTCTCATTTTTTTCTCCCTTCCTTCCTTTCTATTTTAAATAGATCTTTTTTAAGCACCTGTGTATATAGTAGGATTATTCAAATCTTAATTGTATAAACTTCATGTTATACTTTTTACTTTTGTGCAATTTTTGTTCTTTTTTTGCCACTCGAACCATGTTCCCTCCACTTACTCCTCCCAAGGGAGAACAGTCATCAGTGTCAAATGATAGTTTAGCAAAGCAACACCAAAGCAAGCCGGCTTCATGCTTTTTGTGTAGATTTTTAAAAATCACTTGTGTGTGTCTTTTTCTTAGCTATAACTAGGTAATTTGAAAAGATTTCATTCAGTTGGTTATCTTTAAAATTATAACTATACCTAAAACTGAATTTTTACTTCAATGCCTTATTCGTCCCTTTTTCTTTTTTAATTCTATTCTTTCATTTTTTTGACATATGTACCCCTTTGAGCAATGACAAAGTTAGTATGTTTCTACTTCTTTCTCCCCATCCTGACTTTTAATTTGTCCTGTCTTTGAGTATACAGTACGTACATGCACATGTGTATTTACTTCTCGGTTTGTAGTCCTTACATGATATATTTGGGACTGGTCATAAAAGTGAACAGATGCTGCCTCTTTCTTGGCTAATTAAACCTTTTTTTTTTACATAGGTGGTATTTTGCGATGATTTCTGTATCTGGAGTCTTCTCAGTTACATTCTCTGTGATATTTGCCTATGTAGCTGATATTACTCAGGAGCATGAGCGAAGTACTGCTTATGGATGGGTAAGAAAATATACTGCTTTTTTTAAACTGAAGCAATAATTGACATTCTAGTAATTACCAGAAAGTAAGACGTTTAAATAAGATCATAAGGGGAATTAGTAAGGTGTTAGAACCTCGGCAATCTGTTATTTATTTCTGGTGTGTATCAGACACTCACTTAGGATTTAGTACAGTACTATAGGAAAAAGACCTTTCATTTGTTCAGCAAATAGTTATTAAATAAATAACCCACGTTACAGGAGATTTTGAAAATGCAGTATTAGACTAGTATTTGAGTTACTCTCAAGTGGTTTAAGGAAAGATAGCATGCACGTGTGTGGATGAGCGTGTGTGGACACGTGTTCCGTGCCCGGACCTCCTCCTGCATGTGTGTGTTGTCCTTGCCCCCAAATTCCTCTGTGTTTGAAAATGTTCACACTAAGAAGGTAGAAGAAGAAAGATCATCTGGCAGAACTGTGAAGAATAATAGATTGCAGGGTGATGAATAATGCTAGAAACCCAGGTTGTTTCTTTCCTTCCCTGGGTCTTACTTTTTGTTTTAAGTCCCAGTTCCTGGAATGGGATTATCATTCAGTGTTAACCAAATGAATACCTTCATGAATCAGCAGTGAACATACTATAAGTAAGTTATTGCTGTTCCACAAAACAACAATTTTTACTTTGTTGATTTTAGACATTAGTAGTTTGAAAACTTCTCTCTCAACCCCACTTCCCTTTTGACTCCTACCTGCTCTTTCGCCCTGCTTCTTCCCTGCTCCCATGTCTTCTGTGCCCATCTAACAGGACATCTGAGGAGCGCTGTGTGGGACAAAGGAGAAGCTAATGGGGAGGCTTTAAGGAAGGGTTCGGAGAAAGCAAGGTGCTCACAGTGGGCCATAGGAGATGGTCACTGGAGCAGGGAAGAATGCCAGGGGCACATTCATCGCGTGGTGTGTTGTACTTTTCTTCTCTGCCATGGAAAATGCCTGTGGAGATATGCATTCCCCTATGATTTTATTGGATTTTTAAAAATGTTTGAACTGATAGCATAAAAATATAAAAATGGTATACATTCATGTGAAGTACCGTGGAATATTTTGATGCACATATAAATTACACAGTGTCTAAGTCAGGTTAAACATTTATTGCCTTAGGAAGTTATACTTTTATCATTCTTCGGTGAGATTTTTTTTAGATGTTTGCTCCTTGCTTTCATCAGAACTATTCACAAAGCTGCAGTGCTGACGGGAAGTGCCTCAGGGAAGATTGGGAGCTCTGAGTCACCAAAAGTAACCGTGACTTAATCGCTGTCTGGCTCCCCTCTTCGTTGTAAAGCCGCCAGCAGGGCGATTGCCTCCACCTGGAGCGCTGAGAGGAGTTCGTGCGCACACATCCCGGCCGGGACAGGGCTCTGCCGCCACTCACGGCCAGGCCCCATGCTCACGGCGCCTGGGCTGTGGGTCAGGGCCAGGGCCCAGGCCAGTGACTCCCTGCCTTTGATGCTTGCTTCCATGATTTGTCAGTCAAGTTCCAAGGGGTGTTTTGAGTCCCATTAAACAGCAACGTATAAAATTTGGGCACCTTCCTTACTGAAATTCCTCTCGTAAATCAGAGAGTGGTAATTCTCTTAGGACCACAGCAAGAGTAGTCCCATTAGTAAGTAAGCTAGTACTCATTGGGAAATTGTTGTGGTGAGGTCATCCTTTATTTTCCAGAGTCCTATTGAATGTTAAATGAAAGAGGGACTTAGATTTTTTTTAAAACTACATAAACTCATAAGTTTTAAGACATGTTTTGCATAGTTTCATGGAGTCCTAGACCTCACAATACCTGAGGACACTGCAGCATTGCTCCCTTCTCCCCGATGTGGCTGCCCCAGGCCTCCCGTAGCACCGGAGAGTACAGCACTGCTCCCCTATCCGTTTGCATGTTACTGCAGTTTGCAATACCGTTAGTTTCCTTGACCTTCTCAAATAAAGTGGGAAAACCTGAAGTTCAGGAGTTTTGTTATCTTCTTCATCTGAATAGTAGATTCCAGATAAATAATGAAGAAATTCTTGTTCCCCAACTTGGAATTTTCTGTATCCCCTTCCTTTCTCCCTCCTTGTCTGTCTGTCTCTCTCTTCAAATGCATTTGGTTTTTACAGTATTTTTAGTGTAATGCCAATCTCAGATATTCATTCATTTCTGGCAGTACTGGGGTTTGAACCCAGGGCCTTTGCACCGGGTCTCACATATACTCACCAGCTGCCCCCCACTTTGTGCCCCTATACTAGGAATTGAATTCAGTGCCTTTGCACTGAGCTATATCCCCAGACTCCCCCACCCTCATTTTTTGTTGTTTTGTTTTTGAGGAGCCAGGGTCTCACTGTGTAGTCCAGGCTGGCCTAGAATGCACAGCGATCCTCCTGCCTCAGCCTCCCAAGTGCTGGGATTACAGGTGTGTACCCCCACATTTGGGGGGTATTTTTTGCAGTCAGGATCTTACTGAGTTGCCCAGGCTGGTCTGAAATCTGTGATCCTCCTTCCTCAGTCCCCCAGTGTGCTGGGATTACAGGTATGGGCCACTGTGTCCAGCTGATCCATGGTGTCTTTATGTTCACTGAGGGGATGGATGACAGATGATGGAAGGATGTCATTGGTTTACCATGAATCAGAATTATAATTGTAGATAATGCTTTAGTTGTTCTGTGAAGATCTCTTAGAAGTTTAAGTAATTTACAGATATGCTTTCAGTACTCAATCTGTTTACAATTTGGAGGTTGCCCACTAAGCGTTTGTGTATACTGTGTTCCAAACTGTAGGCATGTCAGCATGTGACATGAGGAAGCGTGGGGTGTGGCTTGGGTTGCATGTGCTGCCCATGGGCTCTGTGGTCTCTGTGGCACAGCAGCCCTGAGGAGACAGGTGGCAGAATTCACAGCCCTCTAGTGAGAAAACAACCTATCTTTCAACAAATCGTTGCTTTTTTTTTTTTTTAAGTTACAGCTTTTTTTTTGCTCTTAAAAAGAATATCAGACTCCCCTCCCCACTCTGTTCAGAGCTAATGAAATGTCACCAAATGATAAAATGGTGAAACAGTGCAGTGTTTTTGAAAGATGAATCATTCAGGGTCCTTGAGGAATTTGTAGTTTTTATCATCAGCTCTGCAGAGATTTTTTTATACCCTTCTCAGCATATTTCCATTTCCCCATTAAAGAAGGACAAAGAGTGAATACTTTATTTATGGAGATAGTTTTCACAATTTTAATTTCTGGTATTATTTTTTATTGCCACAAATCTCCATAATATCTCCAGTCAGTTAAAAGTTTATGAACAAATTCTTAAACAAAATTCCTTTAATTCTCTTTCTTTCTGAAAAATATGTGCGAAACTCATTTCTTTTGTCTTGTTTAAAGCTCGAGAAAGATGTACCCACAGAGAGAGCCCAGGTGCAGATGTTTCCCTCAGGTGTGCACCTGTCGCAGTGGGAGCCTGGATGAGGAGGAGACGCTTTCTCCACAGGTGTTCATCTGTGGGCCTCTGAGTGACGGTGTGCTTCCCCGCAGGTCTCTGCCACCTTCGCAGCCAGTCTGGTCAGCAGCCCAGCCATCGGAGCGTACCTTTCCGACCGTTACGGAGACAGCCTTGTGGTGCTGGTGGCCACAGTGGTGGCTCTTCTGGACATCTGCTTCATCTTGGTGGTTGTTCCAGAATCTTTGCCAGAGAAAATAAGACCAGTTTCCTGGGGAGCTCAGATTTCTTGGAAACAAGCAGACCCTTTTGCGGTAAATGAGAATAATTGACTTTGTAAATATCTTTTCATGACAAAGAATATAGATGTAGCCTCAAGGATGCCAGCTGTTGTCGATCCATTTCTTTTTTCAGTAAAAACAGAAAAATGTTGATTGCAAGTAAGCCACCAGGGTAGTCCATGTTTCAGGAAATGCACAGAATTGGTACTTAAGCCTAGCATGTCATAGAGAAATGAGAGAAAGTAAGTGTCCAGTTAATCTCTGATGATAGTTTGGGAGGGAGTTTTTCCAAGTTGCTAGTATACATCCACATTGGCCAGAGGCTTTGAACTTACACTGTATAAGTGAAACAGATGCTTTGTTTTCTTTCTACTTTTTTGTTTATTTGTTTTGGTAAGGGACCATAGGGGAGTGCGTCAGACTTAACAACCAGGAAAAGTGCTGAGAAAAATTATCTCTCATCAACCTGTCCTCTCATCTCTTAGGTAGCTTGAAATTATTCTTGAAAGAATTAAGCACTGGAGATAAAAAAAAAAAGAACCAGAGACTTGATTTTTAGGTTTTTGTCTTCTAAGTGTACCTTTTGGGATATAATATAAGAAAAATAACTCATCAGAGAACAATTTTAAATGTCCCCTAAGGGCCTGACCTGGGAACATTGCCTGTGGCTTTTTAGGGGGTGGGGGTTGGTACCCGGGATTGAACTCACAACCTCACACTTGCCTGGCAGGTACATATGCTCCTGAGCTAAATCCCTGGGCCCATTGCATGTGTTTTCTGTGCCATGGTGTCAGATAGTGTCTTAGTTACTTTTTACTCATGCTGAGACAGAATACCTGACGCCCAAAATTAGGGAAGGAAAGGTTTATTTTTTACAGTTTCTCGGGAGTTTTAGTCCATACTTAGTTGGCTCCAAAACAGCGTGGTGTGGTGGGGCTGCCAATCATGGTGGCCACAACCACAAGGCGCGCTGGCGACAGAGAGAGGCAGAAGCATGGAAGCAAGCAAGAGGAAGACCCGCCTTCCCTTACACTGTATCTCAGCTCCACCCCTGGGCAGGTGCAGCACTGACATCATCAATCCTGGCACTAGACAACAAACAGATCACAAGCAAGCCCCAGACTCAGCCCCATCAAAAGTATATGAGGACTTGGGGGTACATAGTATATCACCCAGTACAGATAATGAAAGAGGAGTTCAGGGAAGGATGCAGGAGTGGGAGCCAGCTGGTGAGGCTTCTCACCTTTTTATCATGTAGGGATCAAGTTACAGGTAGAAACTTCTCTGTGAAGTGGAACTTGCAGTTAGTGTTTAAAGAACTAGTCTGCTATCTGATGTGTAGCAAGTTATCAAGGCATTAGCTCTTTTTGCTAGTATGTAAAGACTGTAGGATGATGACCTAGAAACTTTGCAGCACTTTCCACTTCGTGATAATTGTGTGCCTTTAGGTTTTGTTCAATAATCATACATAAATAAGGATTCTTCAAAAAAGTAGTGACACTTAAAATATTCTTACTAGTATAGAGCATACTTTGTTGTCTGCCAGGTTTCCAGGAATATGAATTGAATACCATAAGGCAAGTTGAATATCAACACTTTGAAAAATGGAGTGAATTTATGTGTAAATTCCTTCCTGGATATAAAAGCCAGATGAAAACTACACTGGATATGACTTTAAAGAAGTTATATTATAAATCAAAAGAAGCAATTTTCTTAAAAGGGTTCTGTGGAAATGTTTTCAGGATTTGTTTATAGGATGTTCAGAAACTGTTTAAGAATGTGAGCCACATTTGCTAATAAAGATGATGACCAAGTGTTTTTCAAAAAGCTGTAATATTTAAAATGCATCTGTCTCAAATGAGGACTTCTAACTTGCATAGAAGGATGGTGATAAATTTAATGTTAAAGTTTACTTCCTTTTATAATCCATTCAACTGTTGTTATCCATCTTAATAAATCAAAATAGCGAAGGCTGTTTCTCAGAACATTGGTGATACTTTTGTCTACTGGCTTGTTTATGTGTTTGCTTTCTGTTTATTTCCAGTCACTGAAGAAAGTTGGGAAAGATTCTACTGTCTTACTTATCTGTATCACCGTGTTCTTCTCCTATCTCCCTGAAGCTGGGCAGTATTCAAGTTTTTTTCTGTATCTCAGGCAGGTGAGTGGGTACCAAGTAGTTGTTGAATATGAGGAATATTGGAGATTAGGATCTGCTTAAAGATAACCTGGGAAACAGAGAACATAACTTGTCAACTTGCTTCTAGTTATAGACGCAGGTCCTGATGGAGAATTAGTAAACAGGAGCTTTTAATGCAGTGATGACTTGAAAGACAGTAAGAAGCTGGGCATGCCTTACTAAGGAAACTAAAGCAGGAGGATCACTTGAACCCAAGAGTTTGAGACCCTGTCTGAAAAAAAAAAAAAAAATAATGAGATTTGTACTATAGAAAACTTCCCTCGAGAATTACACAGAGGAAAGATTCGCAGAAACAAAGTGAATGAATGAATAAATAAGTGAACAGCCTTATTTATTCAGTGATGCTGGGGATTGAACTCAGGCCTTTCATACTGAGTTGCACGCCTGCCCTTTTTTTACTGTTTATTTGCAGACAGAGTATCACAGGGTCATTAAATTGTCCAAGATGGGCTCAAACTTGAGATCCTCCTGCCTGAGCATCTCAGACTGCTAGGTGTCATATTTTTTGAGGACTTCCATTTAGATCAATTTTAAGTTCACAGCAAAGTAAGAGGCAGGTGCACAGAATTCCCATGTATCCTTCCCCACAGTTACACAGCCTCCTCCACTATCAAAATCCTGCACTGGAGTGGTCCATTTGTCACAGTTAAATGAACCGACATCAGCACATCACAATCACTAAGTCTGTAGTCAGCAATAGGCTTCATTCTTGGTATTGTACATTCTGTGGGTTAGACAAATGTATAGTGACACAAATCCTACTTTATAATATGGTATAGACTATTCTCACTGCCCTAAAAATCCTTTGTGCTCCTCCTACTCATCCTTCCACCTGTGGCATCCACTAGCAAACACTCATCTCTTTTCATCCAGAGTTACAATCATTCGGTTTGTACCCTTTCCAGAGTGACCTCTTTCACTTAGTAATACACACATAAGTTTCCTCTGTATGTTTTCTTGACTTGATTGTTCATTCTTTTCTTTGTCAGTTTTAGCAGTTTGGATATACCATTTATCCATTCATCCACTAAAGAATATCTTGACTGCTTCCTAGTTTTGGGAACTATGAACAGAGTTACTGTAAACACTGTAACTGTCCATTGATTGCACAGAGAGGAAGTTTGTTCAGACACACCCTGACCTGGATCTGATGATGGCCAGCTTACTGACCTGGCCTTGTGACCCACAGCTCAGCCACTGCACTGGACCTCAGGTTGCTTCGTAAACAACAATCAGAATCTTCTGTCTTCTGAATTTATTTTTTTAAACTTGTATAGAGCCGGGCATGGTGGCATACTGTAATGAGGCAGGAGGGTCACGAGTTTGAGCCCTGAGACCAGTACTGCAAACAAAACAATAAAAATTGCCCAGCAGTTTCTATCCCATTTTGTCCCCCTCAAGTAGTCATTGATTTGTGTAAAAGAAATACCACTCTTTCTTGTCAGGCTTTTCTTTGTGCCTCTGGGCTTGCTCAAACCTGAGCTGCCTTTCCTTTGTCCTGCCCTGGCCATTACTGATCTCACGGGAGAGAAGACCTTCCTGTTGGTTTACTCCACTCTGGCAGAGCAGGCCTCCTCCGAGGATAAATTCCTTGACTTTATATTCTAAAATGACATTTGATAAACTCTGTATTCTATTTTTTTTTTTTTGAGAGTATGAGACTAATATCTTTATGGTTAGCATCTAAGCAGAACTTGTTTTTCAAGGTTTTCTACTTCTGTTTTGCTCATTTTGATGAGTGGTTGCTAGCGATTTAGAGAAGATAATAGCTGTTTAGTGTAGAAAATTATACATGCATTTATAATTAAATATTCTTTCAGTGTATATAAAATAGAAAAATCCAATGAAGAAGGTTTTTAAAAAGTTCTTCAAATAAGTAACAGTGGCTTTTAGTTTTCTAGCTATTTTTCCTACACTATATTCATGTCACCATCACCAATTACAACATCAGAACAAATATTCTGTTGTTTTCTATTTGTGCTTGCTCTAAAAAATAAACATTTTAGTTAAAATTTTATTTGATATTTAAAATGTTTCATAAAATGTTTATAGAAGGCAAAATAATTTATCCTTTTTCAGATATTTAAAAAATTAGCAATTGTTGACATTTCAGAGCTACTGTTAAAGCCAAAGGCTGAGAAGTCATCACCAGCCAGCGTCATTGGCTGCTCACCCATTAGAAACACCAGGGGAGCTTTTTAGAACATTGTTGTCCCTGAGCCATACCTCAGAGAGTCGAGATAATTGGTCTGCAGTGAGTTCCAGCATCTCACTGCTGCCCTCCTGATCCTCCCCTTCTTTCCCCCTTTGTTGCCCACATGATTTAATGTATGGTGAGGATTGACAGCCATTGGTTTTGCTGACGAGCAGATTCTGTGTCAGCATCATTGAAAGTCAAGTCACATTTTCCCTTCATATTCTCCCAATAGAATGAGTAGGTAGACATAGAAAAGAGTATCCAGACTATCTCACAACTTAAATTGTGCCTGCTTATAATGATTTCTTCTGTGAGACTGAAATACAAATTACTGGTTAAATAGGTTCAGCTTTCAGACTGCCCCGATTTGCTGAACTGTCCTAAAGTCATTTATCCTGTCATTTTAATAGAATATAACATTTTTTAATCAGTTATTTCTATAGTATCTCTATTACTAAAGTATTTTCTTTTATTCTCTTAGGTCATAGGTTTTGAATCTGTTGAAATTGCAGAATTCATAGCTATGGTAGGAATTCTGTCTATTGTGGCTCAGGTGAGTGTTGTTTCACCCATACTTTAACAAATTTTTATTTCCCTTTCATTCCTCGACACCTCCAGATTGACAAGTGTACCCCTTAGACCCCATGGCACATCTTGCGCAGTTAGAGGTTAACATCGAATCCCAGAAGCTGGCAGGGACATGGCTCACAGAACTGTTTCTTCTTGGTAGAATGTTGAGGTCAGATGTAGGGGAGCTTCATACAGCTTTCAGTAGCATAATTTGTTTTAACCTGTGCTAGCTTAGTATTTTTATTTGCTTATAAAACCAAGATAGTAAGTAACTTGTAGATACCACAGAATTAACCAGGAAAATGTGTTATGTTATTTTAATGGTGAAAAATAAATAGAAATGAATAGCAATAACCACTCCAACCCTTGCAGTCCTCAGGACCAAAGAAACGTGAGTCAGTGAGTATATCATAAAATATATTCATTTAAAAACATATATTTATAATTATGGGAAGAGGACTTTTTAGGCTTACAGGATCAAAGGCAGGAGAGTCCATAGTAACCGTCTGCAGAATCCGAGATGGGAGAATCCGTAAGTGGCTCTGCATGCTGGAGAGCTGAAGGATCCAGTAGCCGCTCGGCTCCCAAGGGTAGAAGCCACGAAACAAGAGGAACAGAGATGCAGCACCCATCCAAGGCTGGAGCTTATTGGAGAGTTGCTGGTGCAAGACTGAATCGGAAGGCTGAAGAAACTGGAGACCAGGAATCCAATGGCGGCGGCAGAGGATGCACTCTCAAGACCAGAGCTCTGGGAAACCATGCTGGTGCTGAGCAGAGTGGAGAGTTAAGAAAAGTGGCCACGGAGAACACTGAAAATGCAGTGGATGCAAGATCCATTAAAAATTTAGAAATCGGAGGCTGAGGCAGGAGGATCGTTGTGAATTTGAGACCAGCCTGGGCTACAAAGTGAGTTCAAGACCAGCCTGAACTGCATAGTGAGACCCTGTCTCAAAAAATAAGGCCAGGGATTTAGCTCAGTGGCGTAAGCGCCTGCCTGGCAGGTGTGAAGTTGTGAGCTTAATCCCTGGTACCCAAAAAAAAAAAAAAAAAATCTAGAAACAGAGATCATACATTAAAGCAAATCAGTGGACTCTAAAATGTTCTTGGACTGTAGATACAAAATGGATTATCCTGAAATGGGTTTATGTATAGTAATTAATAATAATAACTTTAATAAAAGCACTGGAATGACAGCTCAGTCTGGTACAGATGGAGATGCAGCCAGCATCAGAGAAACATTTATGAACTTGAAATATGCAGTGAGAAATAAAAATGATCTTACATGTGAAGAAGTAATGGAATTGATGTGCAGTATTTCTAAAGAAAATCATAGCAAAAGGATCAGAGGGAAAAATTTTTGGAACAAATGGACCTATTGACCTGAAAAGATTAACAAAATTCTTCAGAGGTGATCTTTATAGAAGTCTAGCTGGAAAACCCATTATTTCCCAACTTTTCATTATTCAGGCTTGCCGAGGTACAGACCTGGACTGTGGCATTGAGACAGACAGTGGTTTTGATGACAACATGGCATGCCAGAAAATACCAGTAGAGGCTGACTTTTTGTACACATATTCCCCAGCACCAGGTTCCTGACCAGATTCAAAGGACAGTTCAGTCAGTCACTCTGTGCTATGCTGAAACTGTATGCACACAAGCTTGAGTTTATGCACATTTTTACCTGGGTTAACTGGAAGGTAGCAACAGAATTTGAGACCTTTTCCTATGACCCCACTTTCTGTGCAAAGAAACAAATTCCATGTATTGCGTCCATGCCCACAAAAGAGCTGTGTTTTTATCACTAAAAAATGATTGATTTTTTTTTTAAGTTTGTATGCCAAGTGAGGAAGCAATATAAATGATAATGTATTTCCTTCTCTAATTGAATGCTTCAGAACCATACCACTTCCTTAGCAAAAGAACCACAATGAAGCTACCTCAAACTCAGAATCAGGTAGTTGAAATTGAATTTAATTAGAAATAAATAAATATGGATATTGGTATAATCATTATGAAATTATTGTAATTTTTATATCTTTCATAATTAGCAACATTTTGATGTATGCTGTGAATTTTCAGATAATTATAAAGAAGTTAAACATTGCAGTAGTGAATTTTAATGACACTCCCCTACACACTTCAGACTGTGGACTCCACCCTGTTGGACTATAGAAATGATGATGTGGGCTGATGCATCTTAGACCGCGAGGGTCCAGGGGCCCGGTCAAAGGCTTGGACCTTTATGTTAGAACTGATGTATGAAAAGAAAACTGCATTTTTAAATTACTTACTATGGCTCATGATTTTTGTGATATTTGTTCTGAGAATGTGTTTCTTGTAAAGAAAAAGTCATTTCTACAGTTGATAAGGAAAGAGTTTATTTAAAAGAAAGTATGAGTAAATTGAGCTGATTCTTTTAAGACTAACATGCAATATTAGTGGAGAGACAGAATCATAACTATAAGGTGCTAAGGTCTATGTAAAATCTTCAAACAGTTATTAGAGGGATATGAAGAAGTTCTACAGAAACGTACTAAAGTGTCTTCTGTATAAGAAGCAGTGGAATGTAAGGAAAGAACAATAAATGGATCTGCTGGGCAGTCTGTAATTTGAGGGAGATGGTTCAAACCTGAGCTGAGATGTGGCTCTGTCCAAACTAGGCAGAACTACAGATGTCAGTTTAGAAACTGGCAGATGATTTCTTCGGGAGCGTACGGTGTGTGTGGAAGATACTACCAAGGCATGTGAAAAAGTGAACCAAATGAGAAATTCCTAAAATGGAGCTTTTCCGAAGAGCCACAAAAATTGTAGTACTCTTTGTAGTATAATTTGTAAGCATGCTATATTCTGTTGAAGTTTACAATCAGAGGAAAAATAGTGGTCATGTTTTGTGCCATTACCTGGAATGAAAGGACCACAGCACACAGGGCGTTAGAAGCGTCCAGTGGCAGCCCCCTGTGCATGTGGGGAGACTGCAGGGAGAACTCAGCCCCAGCCAGGGAGGCCGGGCCCCAGGGTCCCGGGCTTGTGGAGGTGTCGGCCACGGCAGCTGCTCCTGTGCACTTCACACGTGCTGAGTCTGACATTTCACGTGAACTTCCTTTTGGCTCAAAGAAAGCAATTTACATTTACATTCGACAACTATTTGTTTTGATAAGATCTATTGACTTTTTCTAAGTAAATGTAGCATGTGATAATAAGACGGGTTTTTGTGTGACAGTTTTGTGAAAGTTTTAATTTGCATTTTTATTTCCAAACATAAATTCAAACTTAAATCACAAAAAAAAAAAAGACCAGAGCTCTTCAAAATGGGCACACTTTTTTCTTACTGCCCTTTTTTATTCCAGCCAGGTTATAAGGCTACTGGTTGGTGCCACCCACTCCCCTGGGTCTCCCTCCCTGTTTGCTGGCCTGCAGATCAGCCCTCGGCAGACACCAGAGCTGTGCTTTACTGATCTGCTAGATGTTTCTTACTCTAGTCAAGTTGATATATCAGAATTAATGGTCACAGTGAGTTAAATTAGGATATATACAATGAGCCAAGGGCATTAAATGTTCCCCATTTGTTAGAAATACAGGGTCACCCAGCAGGGCATCTGACCTTCACATTCAGGGAGCGCTGTGTGTGGGTGCTGTCACCGTGTCTCGTGGGACTTCTGGAGGCTGTCACCTTGAGATGCCCATCAGACCAGGCAGACTGCTCTTCTGGTTCTGTCCAGAAGAAGTGAGAAGGCTGCGAATGTTCCTTCCAAACACTAGACTTGACAAGGCTCATGAGAATGCAAAGGCTTTTTGTTTCTGTCTTGACTATATTAGATGAACATGTAAATTATGTTGAGCTTTCAGGGTCATTATGAT
>RJWM01013283.1:0-54047 GCA_004363535.1 Dasyprocta punctata | reverse complement strand
CAATAAGAGGAATTGCTAAAGACATGGGAACTCTCTGAACTGCCCTTCCCCGTTATTCTGTAAATCTAATACTATTCTAAGATAAGAAATTTATTTTTTAAAAAACTGGTATGACATCTGGTAAAACTCTGGTAACACAACCGCAAATAAAGCAGGTTTTCTTACCTCACATTTTAGGTTCCAGTTGGCTTTACCTGTATTGAAAAACAGATTTTCTACTTATACTTGAGAGCTAGGTTGCCAAATTAATTCAAGTTTGAAAAGCTGGCAGCAGAACTACTAGCGGTGGAGGTGAGTGACTGAAATGATGCATTTTCAACATCATCAGAGCCCTCTGGCACACAAATCCTCGTATAAAACAAATAAAGTGTTATGATACAGTAAATTGAATATGATACGATGCCAAATGATCAGTTCAATGTGCCTTGTCAACAGAAAAATAGCAACTCCCTGCAGAAAACCATCCAAGTAATTGGTATGTAAGACACAGATACTGTTCTCCTTGGAGCAACTGCTGATAGCTCAAGAGAAGGGGTAAGGGTAGGTGGTAATAATGTCAGTGCTGCTTTTTAAGCCTTTGTTTTATTCACCCTGTACATCCTCCCCTCTTTGGTTATTGTCACTCTTTGGTCTCTGAGGTGAACGTTAAACAGATCTGTGAGGCTATACAACACGGCCAAATTGAATAACATCCAGATCGTTAATATTCCACACCAATATTCCCACTGTGCTAGCTACTTTCATTCAGTCTCTCTGTCAAGCTTCCTTTACCCCATATAGAAGGAAAACCTACCGTGCCTACCAACTCTCTGTGAGCTCAAAACTTTGTGCATGATTTATGTGATTCACTTGTAGTGTTCTCAAAGTGGCCCTGTGACTTAGAGATGTATTTACCAATAAGAATACTAAGGATTCAAAAGGTGAAATAACTTGCTCAGAATCAGAGATTGGCAAATAGCTGGCAGATAGTGTGACTTCAGAGCTCATATGTTTTGCTAGTGTACACTCAGCCTGCCTTGTGCATCCTGTGCATGGAAGGTGGTCATCTGTGTACATATCTGCTTCCCTCACTATGCTCAAAAAGCTTTAATGAAAAAGATTACAATGGTTTTGTATCTGTCTCTCTTAGAAATTCCAGGAACAGTAAAAACACTTCACACTGGTTTGTGCAATAAAATACACACAGATTAAAAATACATTCTATTTGCCCTTGTTTTGAAAATGTGTTATACAGCCAAAACTGTATCACTCTAAAAAAGGGAATGATAATGATATCTTTCTAATGTTTTACACCTCTTTCTTCTTACTGCTCTTTACATAAATAAGCAAAGTGACCAAGAAAACTGACAGGTTTAGAGAGGTATAGAGAAGAAAATAGTGACAAGTGTTCATTCTGTTGCAGAAAATCAGGTCTCCAAATACCATTTCCTTGAGAAAGAGGTTATATTTCTTTCTTTCTTTCTTTCTTTCTTTCTTTCTTTCTTTCTTTCTTTCTTTCTTTCTTTCTTTCTTTTTTTGCAAGAAATACCCATAGTGGATTATTTGCATAGTCAGAAGGCAAGTATACTATCTGGAGTAGAGAAATCGCTTCCCATAGTGGTTCAGTGCTTTTGTGACAGGCATAATATGATTAGTTGTGACACTGTATACTGGGGAAAAGTGCCCTGTCTACCTGTGGCTGCCAAACATCCACATGTTCATATGTGCTCGACTTTGATAATCCTTTGCAGTGTGGGTGTAATGACTCTCTTAAAGAAGGAGAGTACATGTCTTCAAAACACAAATATGGAAGACCAATTAAGCAGGTATTTCAGCATCTTCAAATAGGAACAGTAACATCACATTGAGACTTTTCCATCAGTTCATTTTGTGAGGGCATAGAGTTCCGGAATCTTTTACGTACTCCCTGATATTATAAAAGATGAACTTTTATTAAATAACTCAAACAGTAGTTCCTTAAAGCTGATAGTTAAAAAGATACCAAGTGTGGGGAAAAAATCAAGTTGAAAGAAATAGTGGCTTAAGAATTTTTTTAAACAAATAATTTTTGCCATCAAGACCATATCAGAAGGAAATAAGTAAGGGAAAAGAATAAAAATGAGAAGAAGAAAAAGAAAGGAAGAGATCAGAGCGAAAAGCAGAAGTTAGAGTCAGGGAAGCAATAAAGAGATAGAAAAGTGTATGGGATTTTGAGAGCTATGTAACAAATTATTAAAATATTATTAATCACATTAAAGTAATGTAAAGGTTTTGTTTCACAGTTCCTGAGATAGAAGTCCGAAATCAAGATATTATCATGGCCATACTCCCTCTGAAACCCATTAGGTAAAATTCGTTCTTGCCTTTTCTAGATCTCAGTGTTTGGCCCACTTCGTATTCCTCGTCTCCTGGCGTCACTCCAGTCTCTATCTCCGTTATTATACAGTATTTTTTTCTGTGTCACTTCATGCCATCTTTCCTTTATCTATATTTGTACCAACATTTCCCTCATCTTATAAGGACACCAGTCAAATTGGTTTAGGGTTCCAGCTTTATCTTACTAATTACATATTCAATGCTATTATCACCAAATAAAATTACATTTTGAGGGATGAGTGTTTAGGGTGTCTGCACATCGTTTTGGGAGACACTACCCCATGAACAAAGGTTTTGTTACCTGAAATTAAATACAAATGTGGTCTGAAGTAATGAAACTTGCTATTGAAATCTTACATTCCTCTAAGAAAGAATTATCTGCTATATCTGGAAATTTTGGATATGTGTATGTCTTCAAAGAAATCAACTCTGCTGGGCTGGGGCAGGAGGGAGGCACAGGAGTGTGAAGAAAATGAAAGTTCTAGGCCCTTAATTTTGCCTTTGGAAAACAATAGCTTTGCAATTTATATATGCAAGATACGGATGAAGAGATGAATAGCTTCCAGTGATGGGGGACAATCTATCAGGTATAAAGTCAAGGAACTCAGAGTGCAAGAAGTTTTTTAAATTTCTATTTAGTGCTGCAATCCTTGTTCCTAGAGTACAGCCTGGCACAGAGTCATCTTTTAGTAAATTTCTATAGAATGTATGAATCGACAGAAGCAAACGTTGCATTGTAAATACATCAGTGGCCACAAAGTAAACATTCTGGTTCCAAATTCTAGCTCTGCCACATAAAGTTTGATGTCAGTCATGTCTTGTCATTCTGAGACACTATTCTCATATGTAATGATTACTAAAATTTTTATGAATATTTAGATAAGTAACAACCATAATACAGCAACCAGTACCATGCCGATAACATGATCTTTTATAAAAGAACAGTATTTTTACTGAATAAAAATAAGTGAGTTCTCCAAAGATACTGCCATTGCTGCTGTGTGTTTGGTGAAACCTCCAGTCTCAGGGAATATACAAAAAAGAAGTATATATGTATGTATATATATATATATATATATATATATATATATATATATAGACAGAGAGAGAGAGAGAGAGAGAGAAACAGACAGACAGACTTAACTTCAAGTGATTTGTCCTCCAGATAATCTGGAATTCAAAGATAGAGTGTCTGTAATAAATTATTAAAGTAATAATTGCATCTTATAGTATTGACTATAAAATTTGCCCAAGGATTTCAAAGAAATAAGTCTTATGTAGGAAACCATTTATTTCCACATGTTAGACACATGCATTTCTTCACAAACATATGCATGTCAAAATGGTCTGTCATCCGAGTGGTTTCATTTAACTAAGTCATCCATTTTACTCTTAATTTAACTTATTTTTTGCAAATTTTTCTGTTCTTATCTGTCAGAATTAATTCTTTCTGAAGCCACTGCTTTTTGATGCCACTTATTTGAGCTTTTTTATTTGCACAATGAGAACAATAGTATTTAAGAAATTTCACATACGAAGATGAGCAAAGCATACACATGTAAGTAGCCAGGAGTATGCCAAGAATACAACTGCAGAAAGGCCACAGGGGAATGGAATGTAGTGGAGCCTACTTTAGAAGGGTGGAAGTCTTAAAAAATCTTCAGTTGAAGAGTCTCACTGGGGAGGAATGCTGACTCTAAGGCTTTGAGGGGAGCTTCAGGAGAAGGGATCTTTCTTTCTCTTGGTGATCTATATAACTTGAATTACTGCACAGTCGTTTACCTGATTTCCACACCTTAAGTATTTATCCCCTAATATATGATTACTGTCTACCTTTCTCTTTTTGTAATCAGTAAGTTTTTCTAAGTCTCTTCTTATTCTGATATAATATAGATGCTTCCACTTGACCCGAGATACTGTGATAGTGTCCCACCTTTCCAGAATTTGTGACTGTTTATTTTCTTAGCATTTCCAATCTTAGTACCAAGCAGTTTCTAGAAAGGTCTGAGGATATGGCAAGCATTGATTGACTTTTCTAGTCAACTTCAGTGGTGCTCTCTGTAGGTGCATTAGAACTATATACATCATTACTAAGAACATCAGACGCCTCAAGCAAAATTGAAATAACTCATTTCTTATGGGTCCCAGGTCCAGCTCTGTAAAGTGGATAAAATCATATGCAAACAACAAATAACATAATATAGGTGATGTTACTGAAAATTCTGAATTCTTGCGCACTGAATAAAAAGTTTCCACTATTGTTATTCTTCTAATTAGGAGTCAAAATTGTTTAATTAAATTACATTTTTTTTGACAAATCAAGAAAGTAGACAGGACATTTTGTTTTTGAAAATATAACTCTAAATTGTTAAAACTCTATAACATTTTCTCTGCATTATTTACTGTATATAAATTTCTGTATTGCATGTCAGTTGTGCACAATGTTCTAGCAGTTTATAATTTACTGGCTCTTATTCGAATAGGGGTGGAGAAAATATAAATAAGTAGTGAAATCAGTATTCCTTGATACCCTCCTGCAATCAGTTGTCACTTTTCTCCAGCTAGTAGGCAAAAGGCCATTTGTAGAGCTGCCAAATCTAAGTCCCCTATGCTAAAATTTGAGCCCATTTTCATTTATTTTATCCACCATGGAAAAGAACAACAGCTGGACACATCAATTTGCATAACAACCTCTCCTGCTCAGAGATTGTTGGAAGGTCAGGTCTGTACTCTTGCTGACACATCTCAAGCAGAAACTCTCATTTTTCTTTTGCTCCTTTCAAAATAATAAAGCTATCTTTTGACCAAAGCTGTACTTCTTTTAAATTTTTTTAGTGTTTCACTATCTAAGACTCTCTTTCCAATTCTCTCACATGTTTTCTTCATTGGAAAAGATGCTTAAAAGAAGAAACAAACACAAATACAAAAAAATCTCATAAATATATCATCAGGACAGTATTATGAGTTGTTCAGATATATTTTTTCCTCAGGTACTGCTGAGAATGTTGTAGCATTATCAAATTCGTCTGATAGTAAGTCTTTGGCTAGAAGGGAAATTTCAGGATTAATTTTGTCTTGATTATACTGTAAGAAATTTTATAATATCAGTGACAAATTATGTACATAAACACCCAGCTTTTTACAACATTTTCTTACAGGGTTTCTTGGTTACTTTCTCATTGCTGAGACAAAATACCCAACACGCACAAGTTAAAGGTGGCTTATTTTAGCTCAATTTGTAAAGGTTTCAGTTCATAGCTGACTGGCTCTAAGGCAGGGTGGTCTGGCAGAAGGACATCACAGAGGAGAAGCAGCTCATTCCAGGTAGAAGGCAGCAAGGGAGAAAACAGCACAATGGTGAAGCAGCAGCAGCAGCCTGCTTCTCTCTTTTGTTTCTTCTAGGCTACCCTCTCCTTTGGCTAGTGCCACCCACAGTTGGGGTTGGCCTTCTCATTATCCAAACCAGAACTATGCCAAACCAATCTGTGAACTAATTTAGTAACTACATACCCTGAATCCCAGCATCACACAGCCTAGATCCAGCCACCTCTGAAAAGCCCCACCTGTGACTGCTTGGAACTTTGGGGGGACATCTAGACAGAAGCCATAACACAGAAGTAAAGAAAAGGAAATAGAGAAGAAAATTTAAGGTAATATAAATAAGGTCTAACTGAGGATAGAATCCTTCCTTTCTCATATCCCACATTTCTTCAGGATTCTCTATTTGTAGATTAGTTACAGAGAACTAGACTTGACAAAGTGCACAGATTTAATTTAAATAGTTTTATTATAGTGTTGATATTTAAAACTCACGAAGTAGGCATATGATTTACTTCAAATTGGAACAATAGTTACATTTTAAACTTTGAAATATTTTTAGGAAAGAATTAAGGAGATTCACAATGACAATATATATTTTTACAGATTTTGAAGAAAATTGCAAAAAATACAAAATTGAAAACTAACAAATCAATGAAACTGACTTTCACTTCTGTTTTTGACAAAATAAGAAAACATACAGCAGTTGACTAAAAACGTTCGCAGGGGAAATACATAAAAAAGCAGTTTTCAGGCCACAGGCACAGCAAGATTGATCAATAGAAAAGGAAAACATGATGAAAATAAGCTATGCTCTCAATTCCTTTGTGCAGAGATAATTTTGTCACTGGAACACAGACAGCTAGGGCACCGGAGGAGCATGGTTGATCCACTAAACTGAGGAAACCAGAGTTCATGACTGAGCGATGACTGGCATCTGAGAGGCACTACACTGGTCATATGTGAGTTGTATGGAACCACAGGAGAAGGACTAGTGAATTCTTCATTAATTAAAGAGCTGCGTACAGATTATAATAATGTACCAGAGATTTGCTGCTACAGAGAAGAAACACAACAAAGATAATAGAATTTGATGATTGTACTGGAAGATGATGGATTTTTGTTTTAGTCAGAGCAAAGAGACTATTTTAACGTCCTGAGTGTGTAGCTATAGTAATACCAACAAAATTGTACACTTTAGGTGCTAAGAAATGTATCCTGAAAGAAAGTTTACCTTAGATTTCATTTAAGAAAGCCAAAAGCAAAACTTTGACAAGTTTCACAATGCGAAAAAAAAAAAAAAAAAGCGCCTTTCAATTAAAGAGCACTGGGAAATTTGCTGGGCTTTCCATAGTTCTCCCTGAAGACAGAAAAGTTAGCAATCACACACTGTGGGTTCTCTGGTCAAGGTCATTAAACTGAAATTCAATAGCAAAATATTGCTAGAAAATGCTCAAATTTTTGGAATTTTTCTTTGCACTTCTATGTGGTCTGTGGATCGGTGGAGAATTTGAAAGCAGGAAAAAAAATAGTATTTTAAAATGAAAGGCAATGAAAATGCAACACATCACACACTATGTGTACGCATCTAAAGGAGTCACTGAAAACTTCCATTCCAAGAGATTTCACTCTTTTAAACAACGGGTAAAATTAATATCTTTCATCAACATGAGTACAAAATTTCTTAATGAAATTTTAGCATGAACTATAAAAAAATACATAATCACCAAAAGGAAGAGAGCATATCAAGGAAGCAAGTGTAATTATAGTTTTCAATGTCAATCAGTGCAATTTCTCTTTAACAGAACAAAAACCAAAAAACAAACAAACAAAAAGTCAATGAATTAATTCAATTAAAGCAGGGAAAGACTTGACAAAACAACTCTATCTAGGAAAAACTTTCAGGAAACCAGGAATAGGGCAGAGTTTTCTTAATGTTATAAAGGAAATATGTGGGAAAAATATGACTGAAATTGTACTTGATGCTTTAATATTTAATGTTTCCTATCTAAGACATAGAAGCACAGAGGATATCTTCTTTCTACCATTTCTCATTCAAATTTGTGATTTGGGCACTAAAGAGCAGTGAGATAATAATAAGTTGTAACAAACAGAAAAAATTAAAGGAGAAGAAATGCAACCATTGTAGGTTGCATGATTGTTTAGGAATACTGGGCAATGTATGAAGAAACTATAAGAGATAGTAGGTGACTTTACCAAGTTTTATTTATGAGTACAGAAAATAAATATTTAAGAACAAGTGTAAAGAAAATTGCCTGAGACCTCTACATAAAAGGCAAGAAAAAATCCAGAGAAAAATTAAGGAAGATTTAAAAGAAGTGGTTCATTATATGAAAGATATAATGCTATGAGAATGCCCATTCCCTGTGGATTGACCCATAGATTCAATAAAATGCCAGTCAAAATCCTTTTATTAAGCATTTCTATTGATCCCTGAGTTGCTTTTAAAATTTATCTGGAAATGCAAGCAAACCACAATAGCCAAATCAATTTTAGAGCAAAAATCCATTCGTTTATATGACTTACATAAATCTAAGGCTCCAATTTCAAGAGTTTTATAAAGCTGTGCTGATCAAGACAGTGTGGTGTTTGTGTAAGGATAAAACATAAATGAAATAAAGTGCATGAATTCACACCCACACAAACATGTGATTGTTTTCTTTCTAAAAAACACAAAGGTAATCCAATGACTACTGATACTTATTTCAATGAACACTATTGCAACAAAATGATTTCTAAAAAGAAAAATAATAAACATTGACCTCTAATTTATCTTACACAGCAACTTGATGTGTAATGAAAAAAATATAAAGCAAAACCTGTAAAACTTTTGGAAGGAAAGTAACGTTATGACCACAACTAATATCTAAACCTTGGAACAGACTATATGTTCATCAGCACATTAGTGGATAAAGAAATTGGGATATTTACATACAATGGAATGCAACTCTGACATAGAGAAAGACAAACTTCAGGTATTTGCGGAAAGTTGGGTGCATGTTGAGACCATAATGTTAGTTCTAATAAATCAGGCACATAATTTTAAACATTGTAAGATTTTCTCTTCTTTAAGAAAGCCAAAATGCGAACAAAGAGCAAAATAAAAAATTTAAATAATGAGAAGTAGATGGATCTTTCTCAAATGGAAAGGGCGTCAAGAGGTGGAAGGAGAGAGGGAGAGGAGAAAGAAAGGGGACTGAAGAAAAGAATTCAGATGTAGTATATACACGGACTGGCTTACGGTGTGGATTGTAAACAGGTTCTGCTGATACATATTAATAAAACTTTCAAAAATATCTTTATGAATGTATAATTGTAACTATATTTGTACAAAGGTATTCATAAAAACTAATAAAATGGTACAACCCAAATCCCCCTCTCTAACAAACAGTTCTTAGATATTATTATAATTGAATGCTACACAGCAAAAGACAGATGCATCAGTAATGAAACGCTGAGGGTGCATCTCAAAATCATTAACCAAGTAAGTCAGGTACAAAAGCTTATATACACTATAACTCCATGTATGTGTATCTCAGTAAAAGGTGAAAATAACTTTGGTTTGAATAAACAAGATTTAAAAATTCCTGGAAAGAAGTTAAAACTGTGGTTTTTCTCCATAATGACCTGAAAATTCTCTCCTGAGGTAAATGTTTTGTATCTTTACTACTATAATACTTACATGGATATGAACAGCTGCTAATTCTCATCAAACAGTTCATTTGAAATGTGTACATATTATTGCGTGTAAATTTTACCTCAATTTAATTCCAATCTTGAGATATTATAAACTTGAAAAGTTCTTAAGATTTTCACTTTGACCTAGTTCTTATAAAAGTTTTTAATTCAGTATGTTGATGAAATTTTTATCTTTCATGGAACATACTGAGAATCTATGAATACGTGTTAGAATATAATGGTGTTACAATTTATCAATTACTTTCCAGCACTATATCCAGCCCATTGTGACATATATTTTTTATTTTCATATCTTCTCAGCATTTAAAATAAGTTTGGAGATTTGTGTAGTTTCTACCTGCAAAAGTCCTCTAACACACTGCCAACTTTTGCCTTGCAAAGACAGCTTTGACAACCCCAATTCCATATACTCGCTATTACTCAAAATTATTTGGTGATAAAATAAACCTAAGTGATTTTTTTCTTGGACCTGTGTGACACATTTTCTTCAGTGAGTTTTTAGTCTGTTTATTTTAATTTTTAAATCCACTGGTTTTTTTTTAATCCAAATTTGCAAAGCGTTTTGCTGATTCAGACTTCTAGTGTATTGATACTGTGGCTTCTGTTTATACCCAAAGGACCCTTAATGATTATCCAGACATTGGTGTGGAAGTTGAATTTCATGACATCACACATTGAATAAGAGACTATGAAAAGATCTGATACTCACTCTGTGAGCCTTTCTGGAGCAGAGTAGGACAGACATCCCAGGCCGGTTAGAAACAATTTGAGACAATGGGAAGCAAGAATGGCTGTGGGTATTTAGGGTAGTTAGGGGTTGTGGTTGGGGTGAGGATCTGTCCCAGAGGCAGGGGCTGGCTGGCACGCTTTAAACTTCCTACTGGCGCCCGGGAAGCACAGTCAGTTTTTCTCATCACCTCCCTCCTTTCAAGACATGGTGACAAAGAAGAGAAAGAGGGATGGGGCATAAAAGCTGTTAACAGGTGACTAACAAATTGGAATCAGACTGTTACATGCAGGAAATATACATAATTGTAGTAAAAGACTATTAGATTTATAAAGAATTATATACAGAGAGCATGTGCTATTTAAAGTAGTTCTAAATCAAGTAAGTAAATGGGCCATCAAAGAGTGATTTCTTCCTTCTTCCCTTTCTCCCTCCCCTTCCTTCCTGCTTGCTTTTCTTTTTGGTCTTCCTTCCTTCTGTTCTTGGTTCTTTCCATTTCTTTCTTTTGCATGTTCATCTACAAGAAAATAGGATTTAAATACATTGAATTTAAATCCTACTAAATTCATGGAATTGTCTGGAAATCTTAGAGATTTAGTGAGATTCTTTCTCAAAATAATAACAATAATAATAATAGCAACAATAATAATGACTGAGGATGTAGTTGAATGTGAAGCCCGTGGGTTGAATCCTCAGTTTCAGAAAGAAAAATGTCTCCTCTCTGGACAGGACATATGATCTCAATCATCGATGAGCTAGAAGGGACAGTTCAGTTACTACTATGCACAAAGTTAGTTTGATGATCTGAAATACTTTCTCACAAGTTCCAAATAATTCCTACTCTATGTAGAAATCCAAAAGAATAACTTCTGAAACCTTCTCTAATTTTTCTTTCCAGTCATTAAACTTAAACATATTTACATATGTTTCTTGGCACAATTTGATCTTGTCATGGAAAAGTACTTTGAATAGAAGTTATACTGACAATTTTTTCTTTGTAACAGATTCAATTTAGTGCTGCTCTAATGCTCTCCATTGATGTATAAGCTATTTTCTGTTTATTGTAGCAGCTCTGACAGGAAATTTCAGGTGGTTGGTTTCGTTTAGAATTGTCTACTTTTTATAATTGGCACAGCTGGCTATACACAAGAGAGAGTTATTTTCCATCTAGAAAGAGTCACTAGTCATAAATTATTTGTTGGTCAGAGGTCCACACTGTATTTGACATCTGCAAACATTAAAATGAAATGACAAATATTCAGGTGGCAAACAACTCATGCATGTTGGAATAGAAAAGCAAAATAAGGCAGAGAATTTGGTGGATAATTCAGCTTTCTAAAAACTTAATTGTGTCTAGTCAAATATCCCTTCTTCCTTTCTCTTGAAGGGGACTTTCGGGAAATATTCAATTGGCCATCTAAATTATTTCATAATACACTCAGTTAAGAAAAGGGGGCTACATTGAAAGGACTATAAATTTAAAAAAGAACTCAAAAGGGAATGTTTGAATTTTAGTTTAAAGAAGTATCTTTTACGTAGAGGATAAATAAAGATATGTTGAGACCTTTGGTATGGTGAACATTTTTAAAAATCTAACACTACACTTGTAACTTTAATGACTCATAGTTCTATGTCTAAAATTTAAACGTATTTCTTACTGTATTCATTTTTATTTACAAGAACTTATCATGAACGAGATATTGAGCTAAATACTTTGTACATGTTAACAAAGGGAAAATATTCAGATTTTCAATGGAATGTTTCTAGAGAAATGTTAGAGAAAGAAAATACCCAGTTGCAACAGAGAGAGAGAGATAACATTAATAATTACTATAAATGCTCATGGAAATTTTGCATAAGTAGATATCAGCCATTTTCAGAAGTCAGTGAAATCTAATGGCAAAAATGAATTGGAATTTCAAAGTGCACATATGGTAGAGTGGAGTGATAGGATAGTAAGTAAGATCATGAAATATGTTACATAAATACATGAGGGGCTTAGGTGAACTTGTAGAGTGAAGACTTCAGCCACACCGAGAAGTTAAGCATATGAAAAAGAATATGAGTTCAGAATAAAGGAAATATTGATCTTCCTCTTTTTTCCACATATATAACATAGACCTAATGTACTAATTTGAAATTAGATTCTTATTGTTCCTTATTGGTATCACGTAATTTATTCAGCTGTGTGACTTCCTAAATTTAGTCATTTCATCAAGCAAATATTTGAGTGCCTACTATATTTCCTGCACTTTTCAAGACATTTGTGATAAATCAGTTAACACCATGCTCAAATAATATAAAATTTCCAAGTGTACTATTGATACTATTTTGTGATAGTGCTAATATTTAGAAATTTCTGAAAATGAGAAGATTTTTTTAGACTTTTACTATCTTTTACTTTTTCTTGTGGAAAACTTTAAATTTATAGAGACGATAGGATAGAATAAATTCTTGCATAGCTATCACATTTCAAAAATTGTAAATGCATAACCAAATTCATTTCATTCATCATCCTCACATTTACAAACCCTACTAAATTATTGCTTTTTAAACTTGTTATTGAATTATAATTATATAGATAATGCACATTTAGTACCAATTAATTTTCATATGTTGAACATATTTGTAGTATAGATATGTATGTAACACTACATGAGTTTAATCCTAACTGTACTCTCTTTCCACTGAAAGCATAGATTAATTTTGTCTATTTCCCTATTTTATAGTTTATATAAAGAATAACATCATGGAATCACATAGAACAGAATTCTACGTGCCTGGACTATATTTTTCATAGTTATAATCTTAAAATTCAATATATTATTCCATGTAGGTCTTAGGTTATTTGTTCTCATTGCTACATAATAATGTATTATGTGTGACTACCACATCTTCTTTTTAATCCATTCTGCATAGAGGTATGTGAGTAGTCTCAGACTGGCACTGTTAAGAACAGTGCTTCTATAAACATTCAACACTTACCTTTCAAGGTGTTAGGCATGCATATTCTTAGCTCAGGTAGTGCTGCATGGCTTTTCCAAAGTGGTTTGCAACTTCCTCTCCACTCACAGAGTGCACACTTCCCCTTGCTCCCTGTCCTCATCAAGGCTCCGTGGGGCTGTGTTTCAGTGCTGCTTTGTGGTATTTGAGCAGAATAGTGCATTAACGTTTTAACTGATATTTCCTAGAAACTCAGGACATTTGTTTTTTTCTTTTTTCATCTCCTTCTGTTCCTTTCCTTTTTGCTCTTCTTCCTTCTTGTCTCTCCTTCTCATCTACATTATTCAATTATCTGGATATCTTCTTTGGCAAACAATTTTTTTAAAATCTGTGCCCATTTTTTTGGTTATTTGGAGTTATTCAATCTATGTGTAAAGTTTTAAGTATTTGCAGTCATTAAATCTACATGGAAGTATTTTCTTTCATGATGTCAGTTACCTTTCAACTTTATTGTGTCTCAACAATATTTTAGATTTAATATAGGTAATCTCAACTTCGTCATGATTGTCACTTCTTATTTACAGGAGAAGAAATATTTAAGTGTTTCACATTGGTAAGGATGTTGCCTTTAGTTTTTTTTTTTTTTCTAAAACCTGTATAGTTTGCCTCACACATTTAGATCTCAGTCTATCTGGGCCTAGAGTCCACATTATGTGAAGCCTTTTAGAAACTTGATAAATGTCTGATTTTTTAATGCAATTTGGCTTTCATAAGAAAAAATGCTAGTCTCTGACTAGTAACTTCAAAAATATTTGACTATTAGATACATGAGAAAATAACTAATTCATGATGACAAACAAGGAATGTATTTGCTTTTCTTTTCTTGGTGTCTCACTGGCACAGATATTTAAAGTAGGTAGTTCTATTTTTATAGCACCTAATACAGTTTAGTGAAAATTATCAGTATATTTCTGTAAAATGAATACTATATGATCCTGAATAGCAAATAAGACAAGCTACAATATAAGGTAGAATTGCAAATGAGACAACTGCAATACAGAACAGGATTGGTGTGGAAAGAGGGAAAGCAGTCATTCCTTTTCATTCCATTTCTAGAATACCACACTCAGAGTGAGCAAGTATTCCTAATGGTTGGAATGAACAGTTGTTCTGAAAACAAAAGTTACAGAAGAATACAATTGTAACTAACGACTCCCATAGCCAGCATCTCATCCTATTGACTTAGGTAACCGCTCCCTGAATTTTTCCTTTTTCTTTCCTGGAAAAGAGATAATTTAGTGGACTTCAAAGGCTAAGAAAGAAATATGCTTTACACATTTTGGAGTGATGCTGGAACTTTTGATAAATGACATGCAATTAAAGGTCAATTAAAATGCACTAGTTACACAACATATAGCAAATATTTCCTTTTTAGTAAACTAGCAAAGTCTATCCCAAAATACTTACATCTAGGACCTAAATTTTGTATGAACATTATATACATTTAAACATTAAAAGTCATTCTTGAGTACCTATTTAGTTTTTTTAACAACTCCTGAGGAGTTGAAGTGTTTACCAAATTTTTATTTCAGGTATCAATGATCTTCTGAATTGAAGCAAATATGTTCGTAAGAGAGCCATTTCATGGAAATGATCTTTTAGATCTTCACATTGGCTGTTTAGTTTCCTTTGTGTCAAAATTCTTACAAATAAACTGACTCACTTATACTAAGTACAAATGTTTTTGCACAGTAAAGGGCTGATCAAAATCCTAATTATGAGAAGCCCGAACATAAACTCTTCAACATCCTGTAATATAACTCTTCTTTATGAGAGTCACTTCACACATTTTGGAGTGATGCTGGAGCTTTTGATAAATGACATGCAATTAAAGGCCAATTAAAATGTACTAGTTATGCAACACCTAGCAAATATTTCCTTTTTAGTAAACTAGCAAAGTCTATCCCAAAATACTTACTTCTAGAACCTAAATTTTGTATGAACATTATATACATTTAAACATTAAGTCATTCTTGAGTACCTATTTAGTTTTTTGGTTGAATTTAGAATAACATTTAAAAACTCCACAAATATAAAAAAAATCAATAATATTTATAATTAAAGTAAAAAATCACTTTCCAAACTTCATAGTTTTTTTTAACTGTGAAAACTTCATAGAGCGGAAGTAAAAGCTACAGTCATTCATAGGATTAACAAATCACTATTGTAACCAACAAAAGATAACTAAGAATAATAAGTGAACTTTAGTACATGTAGACAATACTAAATAATATAAAGGATATTCACCAGTCTTGTCCTTTTTCCAAATATGACAAGTTGCCCCTCAAAAATACAAAGTTATACACCATAATCATTTTTAATGCATTGTTTTTCAAGTTGCCCCTAGAACTATAATTCTAATCATGTGACTTGCATGGGAAATAAAATTCACCAAATTTTCTCTAAATAAATAGCTAATGTGACAAAGAAAATTTCAATTTGTAGTGATAAGCCTCCTCACATATAAAGCATGAAGACAAATGGTTTACAAATAAATTCTGTAAAACTGTTAAAGAAGGTATCACATCAGTCTTACAGAAGTTCTTTTGAAGAATGGATAAGGGATAGAATGCACTTTGTTTTAGTTATCAGTGGTTGTATAAAAATATCCTGGAACATAGAAGTTTAGAACAACAAACATTAATCATTTTGCAGTTTGTGTGGGTTAGAAATCTAGGCAGGGCTTAGCAAAGACCACTGGCTTCTGATCACTCCCAACACCTCAGTCATGGAGGAGATATCAATAACCAAGAGGAGACTGCAAGAGTAATTAGGTAGATGAAACTGGGGCATGGGTTTGGACATTGTAACTGTGAGATGGTTATAAAACATCTAACTAAAGATGTCAAGTAGTCATTTAGATATTTGAATTTGGTGCTCAGGAAGAAATCTGAAGTGTAGACATAAAACCATGAGGCTAGATGAAACTACCCATGAATGAAAAGAGCCCCAAGGGGTGATTGCTGTGGATGAGTCCTGGATGAAGAGGAATTCAATGCAAGCTGTAAAGAGATAAGAGGGATAGAACACAGGAGCTTCGGAGATAATTGTACCAAATGCACTTGGAAAACAAGAATGACAAGCAGGTTGTACCTCCTACTTATGCATGTTATGACCATATTTTGCATTCATTCAAGATTTAACAGAACAAAACTTATTTATTTTAAATTGAAAGTATTAATTATGTATGGCTATGGAATTAAATATGATGCTTTGATCTATGCACATTATAGAATAATTCAATGATTCTCATTAACACATCCATTACCTGGTAGAAGTAACAGCAAACAAGACTCTAAAATCCTTATAAAATAGACTATGCTATTCAAAATTTCCCTACTCCTTTGCCCTCAAAAATTTTCACCAGTTTTTGATAATAGTTAATCTCTATATTAGAATGTCTAAGATCATTTTATATTAATGTATTTCCAGTTTCCATAACAAGTGAAAATTCCAACTAAGCCATATTACTTGCTAATTTCATATGTGAACTTAGAAGCAATGCCAAATAAAGTTGTAGGAAATTCAATTTAAGTATATGTTAATCCAAGGATTATTTATCTCAGAGTACAGGGATGATTTGATTTTGAAAAGCTATTAAAGCAATTCATCATATCTTAATTTAAGGGATACAAATGAGTATGTGACACAAAAAAGCCTTAGATAAACCTAAAGTATAAATAACTAATCAATGTGTAAAACTATATTGTTCTTGATTGTGAAATATTTATCAGAATATTAAAGTCAGGGGCAAGTAAGACGTCTCTATTTCTTCATTCTTTGTCATTATTTTTATTGGAATGTTCATCAAATCAATTGACAAGAATACATACAGAGATTCAAAGGGAAGAGAGAAAATTGTCTTTATTCACAAGTAATCGGATTGTATACAAAATTCAGATTCTGGAAACTGCTGTATCCAACAAAAGATAACTAAGAATTATAAGTGAACGTTAGTACACATAGAATATAGAGACAATAGTATAGAATGTAAAGAAAATTATGAGAAAAAAGTTTTTAAAAATATACCAAGATTATAATTAAAAATATCATGATCCTATCATAGAGCTACAAAAACAGAATAAAGGAAAACAACACAGCACCTGGATGGAAGCTTACATATACCAAGAACTAAGTAGCTTGGAAGGAAGAGTATCATATTAAGCGTGATGTGAGACCCTAACAAATGTTATGTGCTTATATTGAGGATGAAGGTGACTTTATTCTTACCTCACTCCATATACAATACTTACATTTTCATACTCTTTTTTTTAATTTTCATACTCTTAAACAAATATAGAAAATATTATTATGACTGTAGCACAGAGAAGGATTTCTTGAATAAGACTCAATAAACATACAACAAAGGTGCACATAAGGTTAAATTTTAAAACTATAGAAGTCTTAAATACAATGGAAGTATAAGCCAAAGATGTACAAAGGTATTTGTACACACACACAACAAAAAATGTTTGCAAAAGTATCCATAAAGATCACCTAAAACTTAAATAGTGACAAAAATTAATACAACTGGAAAATTAACAAAGATTTGAATGATTACTTTGCATTAGAAGAATGAAAATATAAATATTCATATTAAAAGAAGATAAGATTCATTATTCATCTGTAACTTTTAAATTAAAAATCACCTTTCAGATTAGAAAATCATTGTTAAAACTCAATAACGTCCATAGTTGGCAAGAATGCAACAAAACACATGTATGGTTTGCTATGAGATTGTAAATTATCATCACTGGGAACAGAATTTGGCATAACAATTTTTAAGATGCTTGCATCTCATATTTTGATTGTCACTTTATTTATATAACTATGGTACCCTGGAAAGACCTTTCCAGAATTGGTCCTAAAAAAAAAATAGTAAGTCACACTAAAGTGAAAAGTAATGAAATTTCCTAGTGTGATTACAAATAAGTCTAATGCACCATGGCAATAAAACTCTATGTGGAAGGGAAGAAACACAAAATGAGATAAACACTTCCAGGTCACATCCTCAGTGACCTACCTCTTCTTACCAGACCTCAATTCCTAACAAAAGATCTCATATCCTAGTAACCTCCATAATTCAGTATCCTTCCAAAAGCCCTAGCTATGAGTACATGAGAGTCTTGTAGATCACTTAGAGATACACCTCAACATTCTGCCCTTAGACCCCAAACAATTCATGTATGTCGCTTGATGTCACCAAAGTCTTAGCAGATTCAGCATTATTGAAACCTCCAAGTCCAAATATGAGAATTAAAGCAATCTCAGTTGTGAATGCCTGTAAAAAAATAAATAAATAAATAAAATTAAACCATGCTCATGTACAATGACATAGGTAAACACTCTTATTTCAAAAGGAGGGAACAAGGGAATAAAAACCATTGGAACCAAAACAATAGAGAAGCATTAAATTCTATATTTACACATCTATCACCTGGGGAAACGTGTGAGACGTAAGCTTCAAACATCTTGGAGATCTCCACATATATGCAAATGATTGCAGCCCTCATGGCTTTTCTTATGGGTTGGTTTTGCTCAGTCCTTCAGGTTTTCCTCAGACATTCTACATTTCTGGTATTTCCAACTTCCCGAGATCTTCCCAACACTGTAGGTTTCATTTTCACGGTTTCATGCACTGCCCCCTTAGCAGTGTACTGACTGTTCTTTAAAGTTTTCTTTTGAACTCTGAGTGGTGACCTCTATGACCACAAAACTCTTGCATTCTGAATTCCTGTAAAACCAGTACCGGGCAGATGGCTCCAAGATTTGCTATTAGCTCAAACTATGGTCAGGCCTGCTTATATCAAGGCTGCAGGAAGCTCTGAGTGCTGACATGGCTGAGCACCACAAGTAGGATTCCTGGAATCCAATTTTCTATGCAGCCTTTCAGGAACAGGGTGCCCTGGGGCTCTCTTCTGAAAGCAGTCTTTCACCTTTCTATCCTCAAGTTTACGATGGGTAGGACTTTCATATCCCTTCTACTCCATCAATGCATGTTTGTATTTTCTTATTATAAAGTACTTGGCTTCTTTTTAATGCTGGTCTTGTCAGCAACCAAATTCTCTTTTGCTTCAAATTTGCAATCTCACCTTTACTGGAACACCCTTTCTGGCCAAACTCTAAACTTTTTAAATCATTCAGTTTGTCATTTGCTTTTCATTTTCAGTAAAACCCTGGTTAAAAGCAGAAACTATAACCATGCTGCAGTCTGGGTGTTGGGTTACTTTGAAATGTTCTTTGCCAGATTAGTTAATCTTTAATCTCAGGCTTTCACAAAATCTCAAGAGGTAAACAAAATGTAGACAAATTTTCTGCCAAAGCATAATACATACGGCATGGAGTCCAGCTGTCAATAGAATTTTTGTTCTCAGCTAAAATTTCCTGAGTTTAGTCTTTACCATCTGCATTTTTATTAGCACTCTGGTCTTCTCAATTACAGCTGGAATTTTCCATCAAGACTTATTTACCACATTCTAGGACTTCTTCCATCAGCATCTCCAAACCTTTCTAACCTCCTTCTGTGAACCAATTCTAAAAACATCTCAATCATATGATCATATACAAAGTGATGACACCACTTCTCTGATACCAAAACCTGTCTTAGTCACTTTCTTTGTAACTGAAGCTCAATACTCCAAACCCACAATTTATTTATTTGTTTATTTTTTATTTTTTATTTTTTTTTTTTTTTTTGCGGCACCGGTGATTGAACTCACAACCTTGCACCTGCCAGAGCAGGCGCTTAAGGCACTGAGCCAAACTCCCAGCCCTAGTTTTTTGAGGCAGGGTCGCACTATGTAGCTCAGGCCGGCCTTGTGCTCGCGTTGTAGCCCAAGCCGGGCTCGAACTCACAACGCTCCACCTACCTCAGCCTCCCGAGTGCTGGGATTAAAGGCGTGCGCCACCACGCCCGGCTACTAAACCCACAATTTAAAAGAGGGAAGATTTATGTTGCCTCATATTTCAATATATGGCCAACAGCTACAAGGCAGGATGGCATGGTAGAGGCACATAGTAGAGGACAGCTAAGGATAGCTGCAATGGCAATAGGGAAAAGGAGAAGGAAGGAAAGAGCCAGAAAGGGAGATAAATTTTCCATATCACACTCAGTGACCCATGTCTTCTGATCAGGCCTCACCTCTTAAGAGCAAAGAAAATGGATGCACCTTGAAAACGTCAGTTAAGTGAAATTAATCAGACACACAAACTCAAATATCACATGGTTTCTCTTGTAAGAGAAAGCCAAAGTACAAGTAAATTAAAGATCAAAATAACAGATAGGCAGTATATGTGATAGTTAACTGTGTCAATTTGAGTGAGAAATGCCCAACTGAATTGCATCAGCATAGTTCTGAGTATGGCTGAGGGAATTTACTGAAGACAGAAGACCCACTTTTGGCGGATTGTCAACCGAAGGCATACAATGGAACTGAAGAAAGGTGGCTTCTGTTTCTTCAGAGGACCTCGAGTCTTCACCTTTACCTTGAGCATATTCTTCAGTCTTCCAGAGCAGACTTTTCAGTCCCCAGAACAGACCCTTCAGCCTTCCATTGCAGACCCTTCTCTCTTGATACTCACTTGCAGTGAGCTCCAGGTCTTCCACTGGTTCCTTCGGATCTGCAGTGTGCAAACAGTCATTTTGCACTCTTCCACACCTGACTCTGTGGGCAGTTTTTGAAAGCCAATCTTGTAAATTTTTATTTATTTGTATATGTTGCATTAAATCTTTTTCTCTAGCAAGAAAAGACAGATGGAATAAGAAACAGGGAGATCCACTTTATGAAAATTAGGAAAGGCCTAGGAAATGCGAGAAAAAGATGAGGAAGAGGATATTGGAAAAGACAAAGGGTACACCCTATTGTTGTTGCTGTTTGAGTCAGGGTCTTGCCATGTAGTTCAAGTTGACCTTGAACTCACTGTGTAGTCCAGGCTGGCCGTGAACTCATGGAGGTCTTCCTGCCTCAGCTTTCTGAGTGCTGGGATTACAGCCATATGCTACCACACTCAAGAAAAGGGATTTTAAAAAAATTAATGTATTTAAATACATGTATCAACTCCCAACAAGGAATATAGCCATTATGTACTCAAATATGGACTTACCAAAAAAAACGTAAAAAAAATAAACCAAATACAGATCTGAAAGGCAAAGCATTCTGACTTTTTCTCTGACAGGCAATTTTCTCAATATTTGACCTTACAGAAATCATGTTAGATTTTTGTATCTTCCTTTCCTTTCACATATCAGTTAGAGAATAAAGTGTATTCCTTTGCTTGTGATGTTGTTTTAAAGCTACATAAAGTTAATTAAGTGGGAAAACCTTTGGAAAAATATAAAGTATATAAGGTAAAATTGTGCTTAACTTGATTACTAAAAGGATATGGGATGAACAGTAGTTCAAGCTCAAGCAATATCTTATTCTTTGTTCTAGGAAATTTGGAGAGCAGCACATCATGCAGCAAGTCTAATGCTAATGAGAAACAGACAAAGAAGACGTCCTGCTTCATAAGATGTATGCATAGTGTGCCTATTGACAGAGAGCAAAATCTAGAATTTTAAGCTAGAAGAAGATAAAATTTAGATTTGTTAATGTGAAATGCTATGTCAACTCCAAATGCCATTGAAAGTGAACTGACCAAGCAGCGTGTTACCTGGACATTCACAAAGATCTTAGTCTCTCTATGATTTATTTAAATGACTTTAGGTTCCCAAGTAACTGAGTTAAACACTGGCATTCTGTACACTGTACCAACTGCATCTTCTCCATTATGTACACAAGTGAAGAGTAAGCAATCAGGACTACAGCAATGTTAAACTGGCATACCCAGAAGAAGCAAAATGATACACATCAGTGTTGCAAAACTCATCAGTGTTGCAAAAATATCAGGTCTCTGACAGTTCATGGAATATCCCTACCTTACGCAAGACAAGATGACTCAATGCCACAGTTCTTTCACTTTCAAACAAATGTTAGATAATATTAGCACTAACAGAAACCTTACATATACGATAGGACGAATTGTGCCTTCACCATTCTATCTCACTCATGTTTTTCAAATGCCTGGTTTCTTAGTCTCAGTAGATGATGGATTCTTTCACTTACAGTAACTGTTAACTTCTGAACTATATCAGATTAAGTGCAATATGTAGAAATATAAATAATGAATCTTTGCATTGGTATACTGCTCTTCATCAATTGTGAAAATGGTATACTGCTTGCGTTATCTATTATTATGACCATTATGTGTTATGGTTTATTAGAAATGTTGCATACAATAAGTTTTAAAGAGACTTTTTTCATCATCGCTGATACTGTGCAGCAAAATTCTGAGAATATAGGAAGGATAGGACTAGGGAGCAGATTTTTAAGGAAGGTGACGATAAATTAAGAAGTAGATCTTAGAAATATTTTGTATGACCTATTTATGATTGGTAGTAATCTATCTGCCTGAGGAGATGGCAGCTAACAAAGGTCAAAATTTCTTAAACTAGTGAGTCTTATGTTGTAACTAGGAAGAAAGATAATACACAATAAATAAATAAATACATAAATAAGATTAAAAAGCAAAGAAAATTAGAACAGTGTAGGGAACCAAATTATAAGGGTGCGAGACTGAGTGGCTACTTTGAAACAAACATTTAATGCAGACACCTGTGGATTTTGACATTGGTGCAAATACCTAAAAGAAGTAAAGCAATTAATTATATAGGGTATATCAGTTAACAGATTCCCCAGCAGAATGAAGAGTCATGCAAAGGCCCTAAGACGGCAGCTTGCTGGTGTCTTTTAGAGACAGCAAGTTTTGAATTAGCAGGAGTATGATGAGTGAAGTCCAGGGAGACTAAAACAGCAGGAAGAAGGTGTGGAGAACACAAAAGATTTTGAGAGCTTTGCAAGATCTAGAAAGGTTGAAAAGGATCTGTGGGGTTTTTGGAAAATTGAGGACTTGTGGAAGACACTGAGCAGGGTTTACTTGATCTAGTTATATGTTCGGGAGAATCATTCTGGTAGCTGTGTTAAGTATGGACTGTGGAGCATGAGTAGTCACATCAGAGGGATTGGAAAGTGGAGAATACGATGCACCTTATGAGCTTTACAGGGTAGATCTGGAAAAAGCAGTATTTAGATCCTGACTGCAATAAATCATGAAGTCCAATATAAAATATATGCTTACAAATGTTAGAACGGAAGACCTGGAGAAACAGTTTTACTTTTCTTTGTCTCCCTCTTAAATAATGTTTCTTTTCTTCACATTAGGACCTACTTTTTTCAGCTTGAAAGATCATTACTAATTTGGAGGAAAGATGCATAATCATCCATAAAGTTTTCAGTAGACGTCCTTGCTTTAGCAGAGTTCTGCCCATTACCCTGAAGCTAACAGCAGGATGCAGCACGCATAATGCACTCCACGCCTTACATAAATACGCATAAAATTTTAGTAGTTTAGAGGATGAGGATATTAAAGAAAACAATGTGTGTGTAAAACAGTTTTGTGGAGATTAAAATTTTTTAAGCCAGGAGCTTTTTCTGAAGGAACAGATTGGATTTCTGATTAGAGATTGGAGGAAATGATAATTGAAATACTCATTTCAATACCAGTAGCCTAACATGTGTGAAACAGTCCAATTCATATTTTGTTTGACTATCAAATAAACAAATTATGATCATTCAGTTTATTTGAGCTTATAACTACTTCTCTCCAATTTGCAGCCAAAGTCTTCTGAAATTGATGAATTTTGCTGTTGTTTTTAACCTAATTCCAGTTTAAATCATGTATTTTAATTTTTCATAATTTTACTTTATGTATCATAGAAGTATGACTTAGGTTATAAAGGAATAACCAAAAACAAACCAAAACAAAAATGACCAAGGGACAATTTTTGTGAGAATGTACCGATGTCATATAGCAGAGCACCCATTCCTTTAAAGTGATTGATAATCTTAGAGCTATGATTGACAGTGCCAGGCCAGCATAAACTTTTAGTTAGCAATGTATTTCATCTGAGATCAATAATTTGTAACTTGTACTTTTATGATTTGGAGTAGAATACTTTCAGTAGAAGTCTTTTGAGCATTCTTCATAACAAGTGAACCCACTCTTCTTATCCTGTAATACATGTATCTTTGTATCTTTTTTATATAACTAAGCAGAAATAAAGAGCGTTTTGCTTCTCCCAAGTTAAGTCTTCTTTCAATTGTTTTGAAATTACTGCAAATGTAGCATGTATTTTTCCTATCAATAAGCTGAGAACAAGTTTGAGAGACCTGGTTAGTACACATGAACTCAGAAAAGTGGATTAAAGTTGGTGGAAGAAGCAAAAGGATCCTTTCATATTTATGTGTGACTTTTAGTGTTTTTTCAATGGTTGGATAGAGTGGCAATATGTGTCTAGAACTAATTTGTGGACACTGTGGTTTTTCATATAGCACTAGAATATTTCCATGATAGTGCAAATAGTTTAGGTAGCTTATAGCAGAGTATTATTAATTCTTTCTGTACTCATTTTATTTCTAAGCCTTATTTCACTTACCTGATACATTACTTGTATTATTATTTTAAACGAAGCTTTACCTACTACATTAATATTAGAAGCAAAATATTTTATCTACATTTATTCTTTTTAAATGTTCTGTTATGTTATAAGGGGACTTAGTTTTGATCTACACATTTTTCTCTTTCTATAAATAAATTCTATGTTTTATGTTGAGGTCTACTAGCAATGCATTCTTTCAATTTTTGCTAGTCTAGCAAAGTCTTTATTTCTCCTTCACACTTGAAAAATAATTTCTCTGGATACAATATTATAAGTTTGTGGGATATTTTTCCCCTTGGTACTTTAACATATTACTCTGTTCAATTCTTTCCTGTATGACTTTTGAAGAAATGTTCAATGTAACTGCTATTCTTGATATCCTATGGATAAGGGACCTCCCACCACCTATCCTCCCATCTAATTTCTCTTCCAATTTTCCTGTTTTTATTTTTGGTTTTCTTCAGTTTAAATAAAATACACTCGATTTTTTTTTTCTTTTCTCATTCTAGTATATCCATTGTATACATGCTATGCTTTGTGTAATTGCTCCACAGTTTATAGATATATTGCTTCAGTATTTTTCCGTTATTGTTGCTTTTCCCTTTGCTTTTCAGATTTGGACTGTTCTTTTAGCTTCTCTGAAATCTCAGTAATACTTTACTTGACTGCCTACTCTACTGATAACTCCCTCAAAACAGTCTCTGTTTCTTTTACATTTACTTTCAGTTTTAAGATTTCTTTTTGAAATTTCTTTTAGTTTGCATTGCTTGGCTTATATTTCACATCTGCTATTGCATGTGTTCTACTTTTTTCATTAGAATCCTTAAATGTTAATCATGATTTTAAGAAAAATTCTCACTTGATAATTCCAAATTCTCTGCAATATCTCATGTATAATTAACTTCTTCACAATGTGTTTTTTCTTTCTAACTGGAATCATACATTTTTTGGTCCCAAAATCCATATAAGATGTACTGACTGATGTAAATCAGCATCTAGTGTAAGATTTTGTATTTATTTTGTTGAATTTATGTAGCATTTACTCTGTGCTGTAGGTGTGTTGTCAAAGCCTAATATTTCTTCTTGTGAATTCCTTTCTGTATTACTACTGTGTTTGGATTTCCCTATAGACTCTTTCTTAATCTGAGGAGAGCAGTTTTCTATCAGGTGTGAGCTATTGTTGCACAGGAGCCCTGCTGATGTTGTGAAAGGTGCGTGAGGAGGGAAAGTGTTTATCATGCTATGACTGAGTCTCATTCTTTTACTGAATGGAATTCCTAACTGACTTTCCTATTGCTCCTCCGTTCTCCCTACCCACATGTGACAGGAAGGCGAGAGGCAGCTGAAAGCATGTCTTCCTTCAAGCTTAGATAGACTTTGGTAAAACTAAAGTATGTTTGCTTTTGGTAAACTAGTTTTCCTTGGGGTAAGGTCTTATTTAGGAGAGCCGAGCATGCTGGGAATTTTTCAGGTAAATATTTTTACTCTCTCCCTTTCAGAAGGCATATGATATTTTCTGAGATCATCTCAGTAAGAATCTTGTAAGGATTCTGAAGGAAAACTCAAATAAGTATTGGGCTTCCTGCAACAGACGCCTCCACTGTTAACTGCCCGGAGAGCTCAACCAAGCCACCAGTCTGTGAAGCTGCAGTCTCCGTGTTCCTTCTGTACTGGCTCCAGCTGCAGATACACGCTGTTGTACTTCTCTCTTCAATAATCTCTAATTCTTTGTCTTCCAAACTTTGAGTCAAAAATCTGTTCTGTGATCACAATTTTTAATGTATCTACAAAGGGTTACTCTCTTTTAGCTTGCTTTCATTGTTTTTTGCTTGTTGAAAGGACAAGAGTCCTTCCTGGTTCTGAAAGTGTCAGACTTTTGAGGACATTAGGTCATAACAATAACCACCACAGGAGACTTTATGGAAGTTCCAAAAGAATTTAAAATCAAAACTACCATATCATTCATCAATCTCGCTTATGAACAGACATGTCAAAAATTGAAATAAAAATCCCAAAGGGTAATTTGAATGACTATGCTCTTTATGTCATTTTTTTTGCAGTACCCTAGCCATATAATTTCAATGCTTTTTGGTAGATAAACCAATAAAGAAAATTATTTAACAATGACGAAGAAGAAAAATTCTGTCATTTACTACAACATGAAAGAACAAAGACTGCATTATACCAGCTTGAATAAGACAGATTAAGAAGACTGTAGGCTATGCGATATAAAATGCCAAGCTATAGAGATAGAAAGTAGAATGGTGTTTATTGTGCCTGGGTAAAGGTGGTCCAGGTAATGCTGCTAAAAAATACATAGTTTCAGTTACATGAGATATAAATATACAAACTGACTGTATAATATGATGCATATACTTAACCATATTGAATTCTGTACCTAAAAATTTAAGGAAGACCTTACATTAAATAACACACTCTCCCTTCGCAGTTTCGGCATTATGTCCAGGTCCTCCTGAATGTTTGTTGTAACTTGTCTTAGTTACTTTTCTCTCGTTGCTGAGACAAAATACCTTATGCCCAAAATTAGGCAAGGGAAAGTTTATTTCTTACAATTTTGGGGGGTTTCAGTCCATACTCATTTGGCTGCACAGCAGCATGTCATGGCGGGACAGCCATTCAGAGCTGCTGCCAACTGCAAAGCCCGAACCAGCAAGAGAGAGCTAAGACACACCTTCCTCTTGCCATTACACTGTAAGTTAGCTTCACCCCTGGGTGGGTGCAACACTCACACAAACAATCCCAGCACCAGACAAAAAACCAATCATGAATGCCGGACTCAGCCCCATCCATGACTACATGAAGCTTTGGGAGGACACAGAACCATATCCATAGCTTAACACTACGACTGAATTATATCCTTGGTCCTTTTGTTAAAAGTTTATTTTTTTTAATACAAAGGAGGTAGGGAACTTCTAAAGCTTAAATTTAATGCATTGTATATAACATCAGGTTCCCAGGTACATGCTTCAAATTCATCAGACTGTATACCTCTACTATGTATATTTTTATATGTCAGTCAATGCTCAGTAAAAAGAAAATAAGGGAATAGGAGAAACATGCAACAAAGAAATGTATTCATGCAATACTTGGCATTCCAAAGACAAAGAAATGTTAGTTTCTCTCTTTCTCTTGATTTTTCATGAAGAATGAGGTGGGAGTGGTTCACAGCAGAGAGGAAGTAGTAGATACCTAGTCCTGATCTTCCAGCATGCTGACAATTGCTTCTCCTCTCAAGCACTGTTTCTTATTTCCACAAGGTATCTTAGAGCCGAAAGTTTCTAAATATTCCTTGCCTGGGTTTTGTATCCTTATTTCCCAAGCTTTCATCTCGGAGTTTATTATGTGAGAGTAGAAGTCCTTGTATCCTAGAACTTCACTCCTCCATCCTCCGGAGTACTACCTTAATCACTCTACGAACTAAGTAAACTCTGTCATCAGAATAAAGTGTTAGGTTGGGATTGTTCTGAATACTTGCAAAAAATTTTCAAGTGCTAATGACTGTGCTGTGACAGACTTCAGTATTTGTTAGAGGTGTATAAGAATTTCAAGAGGAGTGTAACTGCAGAGCTCCACATTAGTAGGTGTTGAGTGATAATTATAATCATTTTCACAACATGGAATGATTTTTAGGTAATGTAAGAATTGTCTCTGAAAGCCATCACTTGGTGAATCCTGGTCTACATTTAAGTAAAAAATGAACATATGCAGTTGAAGTAATGTATTAGCTGAAGAGTTGTAAGTTATAAAATATTACATTAAAGCACTATAAAATTAAAGCAGATAAAATAACTTCGATAAAAATAGTGATAGGTCTGTTCAGAATCGTGCATAGTGCAAGACATAATAATGATTTTAATAGAAAGTAGGAAATAACTCCAGCAGTCTTGTAGCTTTTATTAAATGGGGGACTGTAATTGCTGTCCGTTTCAGAGAGGTTCTGCAATTAAGATAGTGATGGAAGCCAAATATGATTGCCGCACAACTCAATAAAATAAGTCCTCTCCAGCTCTTAACCTTTTCCTAACCTCATTGTTACTGTCTATCTTTTGTTATAGTGGCTTTATTTTGCTCCTATCTATTCAACTTCCCTTTTAAATAGTGTTTTTCAGGATAATAGAAAACCTTAACAATCTTTCATTGACTTTTTAACTTCAGGTGAACATAAGATTTGTCCCTGGTATAGCTATTTGATGGAATAGAATGGGACAATATTAGCATGATGGAGCCAGCCAGGGATTTAGCTCAGTGGTGTAAGTGACTGCTTGGTAGGTGGGAGGTTGTGAGTTTGATTCCTGGTACCAAAGGGAAAAACACACACACACACACACACACACACACACACACACACAGGATGGAGTTTCAATAGTGCTGATCTATACAAAATACACAAGATTGTAGAGCGATATACTCCCTTGGTTTGCTGGAAGTGGACTCTAAACTTAGTTTTTTGTTACCAATTTGATTTAGAACTTCTGTTCCAACTTCCTAATATCCTGGAATTTCTGTCTTTCTTGTTTTTGATTTGTACATGGGGCAACATCCAAATTTTCTGACAGTTAAAATGTATCACTAATAGACAACTCATAAAATAAATAAAGAAGAAGAATATTATACCAAAAATTCTACCAACTTCTATACTTATGTAATCGCTCATTTCCCAAGGAATTAATGTAGAGAACTTTATTTCATAGTGAGGTACTCTGACATAGCACATATGATTTAATCTCCATTACAAATTGAGATTTGTAAGGAAAGCAATAGTATGAAATATGTCGATAATTATAAATAGAAATATTAATATATATGATTTTGGAAGAGTTGTGAACTTTCACTCAACACATTTAACTGGGGTCCTTACTATAAATCATTGTGATCAATAGACAAGCACATAATTTCATTAGTAATATTTCTTGTTCCTAATTTCCCTAAGGTATATAGGCATACTTGTGGTTCATAATAAAAATCAAAACAAAACAAAACAATAACCTAACCCAAAATGCAAAACAAAGGAAAGGATGGAGACAGGTAAGGAAGGAGGAAAAGAAGATGATAGGGAGGAAAAAGAAAAAAAAAGGAGTGGGAGAGGAAGCACGATGAGTGCTCCCCTGTTGTATTAGTCAGGGTTTTACTTGAAAAAACAGCTGTAACACAAGATATGCAAATGTATAAGAAATTACAAGATGGGCTTACGGTGGTCAGCCACAGAGTCAGATGAGATAGTATGCAGAGGGCGTCTGCAAACCGGAGGCTGAAAGATTAAATCCAATATCTGGAGTTCACTGCAGTGTCCCATGTAAGTTGGCACCAGGAGGCTGATGGGTCTGTGACAGAAGGCTGAATAATCTGTGCTGGAAGGCTGAAGGATCCAAGGCAGATGTCAAAGAGTCTGTCCTAGAAGCCTGGAGATAATGTCCAAGCTGAATGCAAAGACTGGAGCTCCTCCGAAGAATGGAAACATTCGTTCTTCCTCCTTCCCTTTCATACCATTCAGGAGATGAGCCACCCTAGGATGGGTCTTCTACACCTAGGGTATAACTGCTAAGCTGATTGAGTTAGGCTTCTAAATGTCTAAATTTGACACAATCAACTAACCACTACACCTGTCTAAAATTATAGCTCGACTTTAAATCATGTAATGAATTAGGCTAGAGAAACAATGGACAGAAATTTCTGGGCAGAAAGCTAGAGAGAAGAGAAAACATAAAGACAAAAATAGTAGAGAAAGCAAAGGATAGTATAATGGGATGGTATGAACACACCCAAAAACTGATTTTGCATTTGTATGTTGAGAAGGAAAACATGCTACCGATTTAATATAATTAAATGCCCACTGTGCGAAAGCACTGTGCCAGCTGTTAACAATAATTTCATATCTTTCACATGTCATTTCAGTAGCTTATACAAGTCTCAGGCAAAAAATAGTGGGGTGAGTTTGAAAACATTTCTTGTGTTCTTTTGCACTATTAAAAGCACATTATATTTGCAATTGTTAAAGCAGTGCCCACTTTCTGATGAAGAGAAAACCATCCTGTTGCATTGTAACTGTCCTCACAGCAGCCGAGTAGTCATTGTATTCCTCTTCTATTCTATAATATAATATAACATAATATAATATGATATAATATAATACAATGTAATAATGTTATGTAACAGAGAGGCTAATATTTAGAAACCAAGGATTCTACCTACTTTTAAAAAATAGTATATAAGTAATGCAAATTCACTCAACAGATGAGGAAGTAATAGTAACCTACCAATTTTTTTTAAATATGCCATTCCTTCTCTTTTCTTTCTGGCCACTTAATTTAGCAGCAATATATTATTTTTTAAGGAACCTGAAAGATGATCATATCCCTATTAATTTCATTGTTATAGTCTACAAACCAAGAACATGGGGAAGATGCTCATTGAATGATAGCTAATGCAATTGTAAAGATAACAATTCTCCTAAGCCTAAAAACTAACTACTGTGTCATTCATAACCATGTTGACCAGAACAAATACCTATATCTATATCTATATCTATATCTATCTATAGACATATTACAGTTAGAGATTGAATTGTGCAAATTAACAATACTTTATTGGAAAATAGTACATTATTTTTAATACAGTTTGAACAGATCTACATTATTTCTTGCTTATGACTATGAATATGCTTGTTAGAACCGTCAGGCAATTCCTATTGTTCCCACTAGAAAGTCTTCAATTTAAAAAGTTTTCTAAATCAGAAGTTGTGACATCTGCTAAAGGAGTTCATAAAAGGTAAAGACATTTAGAAATTTACCTAACTTCAGAAACTTGCATGTGTCCACACATGTTAGTTTAATGCTACTCTTAGTGTGGGTGGGATTGCAATAGAAGTCATAACCAAATAAATCTGCTGTTATATAAACTAACTATAATTAACTAAATCTTACTGTAAACCAACAGAAAGATGTTCTTGTTTACAAATCAAGAGACACATATCTTATCCCTGAGTCACTGTGCATCTTTGTTCTTTTTACCTAAGTGTTTAGGATCTGAGTTTTCTTACCTATTGTTTTGAACACTGTCACTATTCCATGCAGATTGTTTAGATGCTTTTAATCTTTCTGTGTGTTCTTCCTCACTCTGTGTTCTTTTATTTCTAATGACCAGTATCTCTGCCTTTCTTTAAAAGACAGAACATATTGTGCAGAAAATGCATCCAGCAAAAAATGTATTGGAATTTATGTGTCCCTAAGGACATTCTTAGCCAAAGACTGCTTCATTCAGAAATGTAGAAGTTCAGTCTACTTATTTCTACCTGGAATCGATTTGTGTGTTATTTACATTGTAGAAGCCCTCTTAAAAGTCAGGCTGAGGCTTGAACTTTGCTAGAAATCACACCATTTCTTGGCTTCATCCCCACTCCAGCCTGCCTTTCCTAATTCTTCCCAGTCCTCACAGAGAATAAGTCTTCCTTACATCACTTGCTGCATATCATCTAAATTTCTTCTTCCGGAGAAGGTAACCCAACGAATATATTAGACAGGATGCTGGACTAAGGGCCTCTTCTCTTTTAATAGTCTGTGACTCAAGTTATATATGTGTTTGAGACCATGTCAGGATGAAATACTCAACTGGAGTGTATACAGAACAGTGACGATGACATTTTCTAATCAACTTGATTTCTGCATCTTAGCAATGAAGCTGCAATTACACTTGTGTCTAACATACTACTTATACAAAGTTCATGTCCTGCTATATTAGTAGAGTATCTGTTGATAGAGATTTCTCACTTGGATTATTTAAAAGTAGAGGAGAAAAATTGTGCACATAATTATCCAAGGTAGGTACTAAAATCACCTTAGGTTGAAGGTAGAGTTTCTTTTTGTAGTTTCACTTGCTCGTTCTCAGGAAGATAGAAAATAAGGATGCAAGATAGGAACAAAGTTTTTATACTACAGGGACATGGGTTTCAACAAAAAAAAATTAGGAAGCATTAACAAGCAGAGCTATTTGAACATGAAGCTAGCTATCTCAGGAGGTAATATGTAGACTGTCACTATTCAATTGGCAGGCAAGCTATACTCCCCTCAGGGGAGAAATTGTAGGCAAAATTCAAGCCTAAGAAATAACTGAATGTGATTGTGGTTAACGTTCCCAATCTAACTCAAAGATTCTGCATTTTTATTACATAGGGGATGTATTTAACTGCAAAGTCAGTGAGAATTAAATTTGAATTTTTAAATGTAAACTAAAAAAATGACTTTAACAGGGAAGGGAGAGGAGAAGTAATAATTTTGTAGTGATTTAGGGGAGACCAAATACTTAAAGGAGAATTAAATTTGTACTGGGGACAAAAGAGAAGAGACAGGGGAAAATGGATAAATATAAGAATGTCTTCTTGTATATAAAAAGTTCTTGTGTGAAAAATGTGTTTAAGCTAATTTTATGATAACTATGAACAGTTCATACAAGCTGGTTATACTCAATATAGTCATCATATAAACCTATGGTGTAAGTAACAGTAGATTGCCTCATAAAAAAACTACATTCAATATTTATACAATATTTATGCAATTATTAAAATCTGAAAAGGGATCTGGTAGTGTAGTGGTGGAGCGATTGTCTAGCACATGAAAATTCCTGGTTTCAATCCCCAGCACCGTAATAAAAAAAAGTAAACAACGTAAAATTAGAAAAAGTGCATTTTATTTCCTATTTCCCTTCTACCAAGGTGCATATTGTGGAATATGTCCTTTGACTACTTCTGGACTCAGTATCTACACATGTGATGGGAAGAAATTTAAAGGAAGTGACAGCTCATTTTCCTTGTAGTTTTGAAATGCTAAAACTCCATACACAGGTGAAAGTCCATGTTTACTAAGTTACTCTCCTAAGATGTTCTTCCAGTCTTTCCTTTGTTAATTCCAACTCCAGTGATGATTACCATCTCACTTCTAAACCTTACTATCACTGCCTACTCAGAAGTCCAATAAATTTTATATGATTTTGATTCAGGTAACTTTCAAAATTATTAGTCAGTCTAAGCAGAACTGTTTTGAAATTTTAAAGTGACTGTTGCTCATTTGTAGTGTCCTAGGGGACCCTTATGTGAAGACATTCAGGGAAGCTGTGATACTTTAAAAACATGACTTGAATCTAATTAGTGAATGATGAAATGCCCACAGCAGTCCTTTTGGAAATTAAAATAAAATTTTTGGTTTTGACATGATATGAACTTTGCAAGTGATTTTTTTTTAAAAATAATGTTTCTCATTATTTTTATTAGTTGAAGATAGACAAAATGAAAGGAATTAAGCTATCTTTATACATTATTGTGTTAAGGATATTAAAGCAGCTAATCTGTTTGACAAGTTAATGTAGTTGGCAAAATCTTGATATATATATGACAGAATTAGTTATAGTCCATAATCAATAAATGTTTGCTGATTGATCAGGTATTGATTTTATTCTGAAAACAATTTAAAATATCTCATTCCCCTTTACTAATTCTTCCTTCTATTCTTGGTCCAAACTCCAGCTTAAAATGTTCATTGATGTCAAATCCAAGAGGTAGGAATAATTTTTTTATTGCTATATATTGCATGACCTGTAACATATAAGGACCTGAGTACATAACCACATTTTTTAGACCTAATTTCATTATATATGGAGTAAGAAAGATGTGTTAGATGAATCAAATGATACTTTTCAAACTGAATTTTCATTGCACTACACTTCACTGATAAGATGGTGCTTTAAGGTTCGGTCCAGGATGAAAATCTATTTCCTATTATTTAAGCATGCTGCCTTCAGAAGATTATAGACACATTAGGTAGACAGTAATATAATCACAAAGACAAAAACACCACTTTGAAAGTTGTGGCCTGTGATCATATGAGAATCACAGCTACTGATCAAGATCTTTCTTTTCTTCTTTTCTTTTCTTTTCTTTTTACTTTTTGTCAAGAGGGCATAGATTCAAAATTTGTAAATACTTTCTTTAAAATCCAAAATTTTTAAATTTGCTAAGTGAAGCACTAAATTATTCATTGAAACACATACAAGCAATTATATCCTTCATTTCCCTGTAAGAAAATAAAAGCTGAAGAAACTTTTAAGTAGTCAATTGTACCAGTCAAGAATAGACAAAAGGGAACAAAAATGAAATTTATAAGTGACACAGTTTCTACTTGAAACATTAAGCTTTAACCTGTAATAAAGTAGTCAGAGCTAGACATGTCCTCTATTACAAGTTTTAAGGCTCTCATATTCTTTGAAGATTATCAAAATAATCGAAAGTAATGCAGAGGGTCAATAAAAAACAAAAAACAAACAAAGAAGCCCACAAAAGCTTAATGAATGGATGTTTTAAAGAGAAAGCAATATTTCATAATAGATTAATTAATAGTTTAGAAAAACTTCAGATCTATGGATCACTCTAAGGTTAAATATCCTGAAGTGACAAAGGTTAAAGAATTCATGTATCAGCAGATTGTTGTGGCATACAAAATAGATAGTTATAAATTCACATTATTTATATATTCAAAAGCAAATAAATGTCTTGCAAAAAGCTTTTAAAATTAAGTTGCTCTATGAAATGTTTTATGTTTAACATTAACGGGAAAAATCTTTATACTCTTAGTGGTTTAGGATAATCAGACATAACACTGATTTTTGATAAAACTATTGAATTTTTAAGCATCCACTCCATTGAGGATACATGGAAATTTGAAATTTCTAATCAATCTAGCAGAGACAGCAGCACAGAAACTGTGGGCACCAAGAAAACAATGGCTTGATAAGGTTACAAAGAAAGGCCCAAGTGTTAATCTGTGCCCCCAACTGGGTAAGACAGAAGCAATTCAGCAGGTATGGGAAGGTCTTAAATTCATAAGACTGGCTCAATTATTATTTCCTAAATAAATGTGAAAGGAAAGAATACTTAGTGAAATTAGAAAAAAGAATTTCTATCACTACTGATATTTAAAACTTGTACTGCTTTGTCTTCTATCAGCTGAATGAATCTCCTGGAGAAACCCAGATTTCTTTCTTCTGGGTTCATCAAGTAACAACTTGATGAAGATAGTGTGAAATTTTGATAAACTTGGAAACCAAAACTGATGAGACTGCTATTAAAATGAATGTATATTTTCAAAGTCTACAGAGGATAGATCTTGAGAAGAGTTAAAAATATGTATATTATCAAGGCCTGTTCACCACCCCCGTGCCATCCCAGAGCCTTGCACATGGGGTAGGGGAAGGCCTAGCCACTGACCCATCACCAGTTGTGGGAGCACCAGTGCGCCATGAGGGAGTGGGAATTTTATGCAATGGAATACTACTCAGCTATAAAGAAAGATAAACCTAAGACTTTTATTGGTAAATGAACACAGCTAGAGACCATACTCATAAGTGAAATAAATCAGATTAACATCATGTGTGAACATCGTATGGTCCCCATGGTGTAAGAAACTAAAAGAGCAAATAAGATCCAAAATGTACAACAGATACTGTGAAGCAGGAAGAAGCTGCTCAAAAGGAAAAAGCAATAGGAATGGGGAAAAGGAGGAAAGAAGGAAGGGAAAAAAGTATATATATATGTATGTATGATAACTAAAATAATTGTACTACTAATTCTAATAGTTCATGGAAAGGAACAGTTTGTGCTTATATTGGTTGATCAACTTTGCATGCCGATATTTGGTAATCTGAGCAACTATTTGGAAACTGAATATATGCAATATAATAACCATTGTTAATTTCCTGTCATCTTGTTGCTCTGTTGCTGCTGCTGTTGTTGTTTTCATTCTCTTTTAAATTAAAAAATATATATATAATTATAAATTAAAATATATATATATAATTATTATTATCACTGTAAGGTATAGACATCCAATAGTCTTCTTTATAATCCTTTCCAGAATGTACTCTCCTTTGTTCCACTGATACTGTCCTTTTTATAAATCATCAGGTATAGACACTAAAGATTTAATGGTTCCCCAAACACTAGCCTCTCTTTACTCTTTTCTTATAGAGACCTCCCCCTTCAGTTACCACTTAACCAATTCTGCTGGGAGTTATAGTTGGTTCATTGTTCTTCCTCATGTCAAGTACAATTCTGAACATTTCAAATAATATCTCTGTGATAATTTTTTAAGGAATATCTCTCTTTTGTGGTACTCCCCTAAGGAAAGTTTCAATCATCATTTGTTTTGACTATATATCAGCTTCTAAATAACTTTATATTCTATTTGTTTCAAATTAATATGTCACTTTGCAGTCAGAGCAATCCCTCTATAAATTACAAATAGAGCTTCATTATTTTCACACTTGGGACATTTAGCTATACAAAAAGTATCTTCTGAGCAAAACAGATACTTATTTAATGATATGTAAAGCTGTTCCCAAGTGCACTTTTCTTTGGTTTATGAATTAATTTCCATCAGCATTAATTTTTTTATTTTTAATGCATGTTAATGATATGTGATGCTTACATTCTTTGTGGTGAGTTGGTGCATGTCCATAACACAACATAATTATTTATTCATTCCCTTGTCCTCCTCTTCTGCCCCACCCTCCACAGGTTGGTCCTCATCCCATCTGCAGAACATCTGTCTCTGTCTTTCGTATTATTCACCTTTTAATTTGCTCTGTATTCATACCTTCAATTTCATTATAAGAGAAGTCATGTCATACTAAACTTGGGTATCTGATTTATTTTCCTTAACATTCTAGGACTCAAGATTTATCCATTTTCCCACAAATGACTCATTGATTCTTCTTTATGACAGAGTAATATTTCATTGTGTATAAATACCATCTTTACTTTATCAATTTATCTGTTGATGGATACACAGACCACTTCCAAGATTTAGATGTTATGAATTGCGCTGCTAAAAATATGGGTATGAAAGCATAACTGTAATATGATTTCTTTAACTCTTTGAAGAATATACCTAGAAGGGGATTCAATGAGTTGAATGGAATTTCTAATTTTAGTTTAAGAATTTCCACACTGATTTTCATGGATGTTTGCTAGTTTACCTTCATACCAAGAATATAGAAACATTCCTTTTTCCCCTGAAGCCTCACAGTATTTGTTATTTGATTTGTTGATGATAGTCATTCTTTTTGGAGTGTAATTTTAATTTTCACTTCTCTAATGAGCAAAGATATAATCATTTGCATACATCACAGAGTTTCATAGCTCTATTTATTCAGCAAATATAATTTTACAAACCAAAAATGACTGGATATGTGAATGAGATTTCCTGATGGGCCATGTAAGTCCTATGAAAAATTAATTAGAAAAAGTACTTCTAATACCCTTTCCTTTCCTTAGTCTTAAAATAACACTTTTTTCAAAGTAAAATTTTGTACTTTAACTGATGATTCTGAAGCTCTGATGAAGCAATAGGTAATGAAAAATGAAAACTCAAGATTTTTCAAATGTTCATAAAACTAATAAATGTGTTTATAAACCCAAAAATGTCCTATCATTTGGAGTGAATGCTTTAATTAGGAAGCAGTTTTTGAATACTTTATCTCTTTAACAAATTGTGATGTTGTACAAGAGATGTGGCATCACATATTAGTAAAACATGTGAACAGTAATGAAAGTGAGCCTTTAGTTATAAGTTCACTTTGCTATTTATTCTGTGACTGAGGAGTTATTTGACTGCTGTTTCAATACAATTACTCAATCCATGCAATTATAAAGGAGGGGAAAGAGAGAATGAATTTACAAATTTACTTTGGATGTGAGTATCCAATAATTATTAGTATTACAATAGGAGAAAGTGGAAAATATGCTTTGTGTGTCTGCTATTGTAATTGTGATGGAATCTTGAATATTTGTAAAAGAAAATCTGGATTTTCACTACTCAGAATAAATGACTCTTAAGGCAATGGAGAAACAAATTTTTTGCTGTTGATGTTTTGGAACTTCTTATGTGTCTGCATTTTGTTTTATTCTAAAATAAAGTTGTGTATTTTGCTGAAGGAAAGATTGAAATGAACTTTGAAAATCTATACTATAAAAAGATGCAAACTAAATCTGTAATTGTCTGTATACCTTCATATATTATTTACTACTAAAATGCAGTTTGCCTGGGTACTGAATAAAAGCATAAGAACAGAAGTATAGGAATTTTTATAAGAATAGGCATAGAAATCAATGCAACAAAGTTGAAAGCACAGATTTTCATAATCAGCTGTTTTGAGTGATGAAAATAGTATGCAAATATGTACTATAAAAATAAAAGTATACTCTGGTGATAACTGCAAAGAATTAAAAAAAATAAGTAAAAGCAGGTGCCATGTTTTTCTTAGAATTCATTTTCATTATGATAACATGTCTACTATTTTCTTCTCTTTCTTTTTTTGAATGTACAGAAATTTTTAGCTATGCACATAGTCTGTGACCTTTTTAAATCATGGAGTTGTGTTACTTTCTCAAATCAGCATTACGTATGCTGTTACTTTCTGTGGAGTTTCTTGAGTCCAATGGAACTGAAAACTACCTTGGTATCTACTGCATCCCAGGTTACCAGAGGCATCTCTCATAGTCTTTATCTTTAACAAGGTTTTTGGATTTTTTTTCTCTTGTGTTTATGAACTTGTGTATGAACAGTGTAGCTAGAAGATGATGGTAGCATAATCTTGTGATTTAGCCTTTGCTATAAGTGTAACACTGATGATTTTTTAATAGAAGTTTAATAACTTGAACATCATGATGTACCTGTTACTGGAAGGACTATCTCCCTTATGGAATAGTCTGGTTCACAACCTACACTGATATCCTCACCAGAAATAAACACACCAGCTTCTTTCCTTAAGCTTGTCATCACTAAACCACAGCATCTAATCCTGTGTTTTTAACTGTCTTTCAAATATATCTATATTAAGTTTGGTTTTAGCGTATACCTTGAAATGCCACTTACATATAAGTTTGCAGCCCAATTCAGTGATGTGTAATAAATTGCTGAATTGTATAATTGTCATATAATCCGTTTTAGGTGCTTCATATTTATTTGCAATAAAACTTGTTCCATGCCTGCCCCACAGAAAACAAGAGCACTAATCTTTTTTGGTGTGTCTGCTTGTATATATTTGCCTTTTGTGGATATCGGAGATAAATCTAATCATATAATCAGTAGTCTTTGTTTCTTATTCCTTTTCACTCAGCAGGATGTTTTTGAGATTCATGTACTTTGTAACAAATATCAGTATTTCATTTCTTTTTACTGCTAAATAGTATTCCATTTTATTTTTGCATTTATCAACTGATGCACAGATGAATCACTTTTACTTTTTGGCTGTTATGAACAATACTAACTTCATTTGCAAGAGTTTAGGTGGACATTTAGTAATTTTGCAATTGGACTATTAGAGCATGTAGTGACCCACACTGATTCTTGACAAGTTTAAAATTCATTTATACTTTCACAAAAGAGGTATTTTCAGTTTCTACATGGTGACAGATACATCAAAGCAACTCAAAAAATATGATTTGAACAATGAGTGGACTCGAGTAGTCACAGATGATTGACTGGGTCATAGTTGTCTAGTTTGTACAAGTGCAGATACAAATATTGGTCTTTAAACAAGGTATTAGTCTATGGTGGTAAGTTAGTTAATCATAATTGTCAACTTGTCTAGAAAAATAGACTGAAAGAGAGGTGATTGGATAAATGGATACTGCATTCATCATTGGATATATCCCATTGACATACATAGCTAAATTTGCTGCAAAGAATTGGAGCCCATTTGAAGGTGATGTGGAATTGGAGACAAATCATCACAAGGGTGTACCATTGGAGTTTATAGCATGGTCGATGTTCTGTCCATGGGATGCTTCCTGGCTGTCAGGATATAAGCAGCTTTGCTCTACCATGCTGTGCCACCATGATGTTTTTTCCTAAGAATTTAAGTCTCTGAAACTTTGAGTCAATTTAAACTTTTTCTCTTTTAATTTGTGGGTGTTGAGTATTTTGTCTCATCAATAGGTAAAACGACTAATACAGAAAATTGCTAATGGAGGAATGGGCTCAATGTGGTGACTATACCTGACCATGTACATGGTTTAGACACCTTTGAAACTGGTTTTTGGAAGGAGCTTAAAAAGTTTTGGTGATACTCAGCTGGAGAAACACTAAAAACCTTTCAGCAGAGCTCACAGGACCAGAATTCTGATAGACATGAGTATAGTAAAGGCCCAGCTCCACAGGTTTCAATTTGGAAAAAAATATTCTATTAGGAATTAAAATAGAGTCCATACATGTTACACTCAAGCACAAAAGTTTCTTTTTACTTTTTCCATGTACTGAGACTTCGTGAGAAACTGAGGTAAAGGTAGTAGACTAATTGACGTGGAGGAGAAAAATTTCAAGACTGTCCAAAATTCAGGCTGTGGCATGACCATTGCTGACTGCCATTAACCAGATGTACAATGAGAGTATGGAGCAAAACAGAGAATAGAAATATTTGGGAAACAAATATTAGTCCAAAAGAACTACATGTAGGGCTGGGAATATATCCCAACAGCACAGTGCCTACCTGGCAGTGTTCAGGGTCATGAGTTCCATTACCAGTCCCTTAAAAAAAATAAAGAACTACATGTAAACTTGAAGCCACAAGTAGTGGGATTGCTAGAGATTAGCACAACTGAGAAAACGTCAAGCAATTTGAACTGGAATAAGAAGAAAGATGCCTTAAGGTCATCTCAGAAATCAACAAGATTCTCTTCATTTCAGGTTCAAGAGTACAAATGTGTAAGCTTTTCCTGGGCATTCTTGAGAAGAGCCGCCTAGAGAATTGATTCCATGCAATCAAATTTGCCATACTCAGTAATAAGGTGCACAGAAGTCAGTGCAGTTCCATGAGGGCCCATCACTACAGCAGCTAGCAGCAGACCATGGTCTCCTCTATAGTGTGCTAGATTTTTAAGCATGAAGAATACAAGAGTTGGAGAAACACAGATACTTCCATCAGATTTCACAGGACAGTATAACCAGGAAGGTTAGCAAATATGCCCCTCAGATGAGGATGCATGAAGATGTAGAAATGAGGCTAAAGTTACAATGGGAATGCTGGGAATTCAAAGATGCCAGGGATGTGGAATGTCTCTGGAGAAAAGTGTTAGATAGTGAGTGAAGCCATGTGGGCTATAACTAATAAGATGATAGATTTGGGTCTACACAATTCCTCTGGAACTCAAGTTTTACTGCCATGTGCCCTGGATGCCAGTCTTGGAGCTATACAATATAATATTTGCTCTGCTAGGTTTCAGTCTTGGTTTGTTGTGATTCTTTTCTATTCCATCTTTCTCCTTTTGGAGTATATTTGTCCTGTGCCATTGTACCTCTAAATTATGTAACTCAGTTTTTGATTGTTAACAGGCTTTCATAGCTAAGTGCTTGCTTATAATCTCAAAGGAGATCATTGAGTTTGACTTTTGGCAGTGTTGGAATCATTGAGATTTGGAGAAGGAATTATTGAATTTTGTATGCATCATGTTAGGCAAAATTATAATTTGTTATATTGTTTATCAGGAAATTAAGTATGAGTTAAAGTGATGTGATTAGGAGTCAAATTCACGAGTATTGAACTCAACCAATTAATTCTCTGATGTGAAAAGGTGAATTGCAACTAGAAGGTGGGACTCAATTGTAGGGTGGTCACTGGGGGTTATAGTTTTAGAACACACATTCTTCACTGGTGCTTTTCCCCTGCGCTATGCTGCTGTGAAGTAAGAAGAATACTCATGCCATGATGCTTCTGCCTGGGAACCAGCTGATCATGGACTGAAATATCTGAAACCATGAGTCAAGTTAAACCTGTCCTCCTTCAACTTGTGACTTATACAACTAGGAAAATGTAACTGTGCTACTATCTTCTGTAAAGAGCAAAGGAAAATTTTCAATAGGAACAAACGTGTTATTTTAAAGTACCTCTTCCCTTCCTCTCTTTCTTTTATCAGTTAGGAACAAATATAACTCCATATTACAGGATCTTCTACCCAGAGAAATAAATGTACTAAGAAATGTGATAGTGTGAGGATTTTATGTGAAATTCTAAATTGTGTTATGCACGAGATAGATATAGAAGTATGTAACAGCACAGTATGGAATTTGATATTTGTTAATGCATAATGAGAAATAATTTAGAAAAAGGATATATAGAAGAAATCTAGTATTGAACAGTGCTCTAGGATAATGTAAATGAAATAGCTTGATGAAAATGCTAGTATTTTCTGAGACTTAAACAGTCAAATTTACAACAGAAGACAGTCTAAAATAAACTATTTTTCTAAACTGAATGCTTTCAAAGTGTTTAGCTATAAAATGAATTTTTTCTTATAAGTTCTCTCTCTGAAAATAATGTAATATCATGGCATTTACCTCATGGTGAATTTCAAGGATGCTTATGTTTTTAAAAATATCTTAACTCTGAGTGACAATCACTGCATTCTTGAAACTTAGTAGAACTTTAGAGAGTGACAAGTCATTGATTTAGAAGAGCGCTGTAATTTTATGTAGGATTACTGTACTTTCTAACTATAATGAGCAGACAAAACTAAATCAAGAGTGTGAAGAATGCAAGCAAGGTATAGAATTCTAAGTGTCAGTTTCAATAAAGACTACACTATCGGGAGCTAATTTTGACAGCGGAAGCTGAAATCATGGCAACACCACTTTGAGACACTAAGGAAAGCATTGTGAAGCTGTGATAAGAGAGTGTTGATTTTAGAGAAAAAACAGAAAAAAAAATGATTCTCAACTGTAAAGAGAACGGAACAAAAGATTTTCCCAATGGGATAAATTCTCCAGGACCTTGGACAGGTCACTTTAACGTCATGATACAGAAAGAGTATTTTTTCTGAGGAGTTAGCTATAGGGTGGGCTCCAGGTTCAAGGAAAGGTCACAGATTGACTAATGGTCCAAATTTAACTAAAATTATTTGGTTACAAAGACAAAAGAATTCACCAAATTATCTTTTGGTTTATGCTGCCATAGAGCCCAATGTTTACATCTGCCATACCTCTCATTATAATTCTCTTTTCCACGTTTAGTTTTAGCTCTGTAACAGCCTGGAGTTCAGATTTTATGCCTCAGACCTTAGCATCTAGCATCGTTGTCTACCCCGTAGTAGACATTCAATATGTCAAATGCATGAATAGACCGATAAATAGATGAATAAATCTATTTCATTTACTGCTGAAATTGACCAATTAGAGTTACTCTCCTTCATTCAGCATGCGGGCTGCATCACACTGTGAGAGGTAATAAGGCAAAGTGAAGCAGGATTCTGTAATATTTTATCTGCAGCCATAATTTTAAAACGATGCTTTAGTAGACTCTGCACTCTGTGAAGGTAGGTAATTTTTAAATGATTTGTAGTGTTTACAATAGGCTAATTTTCAAATATTTGGGGTACAAATTTTCTGACATAAAAACCATTTGCCGGTAAACATATTTTTCAGTCTAATGTAATGTTTTTGTCTCTTCCACTCCGCCTCATTTAAAAAGTGGAGGATGATGTGGAACTTTCTGGCGGAAAGTTGAGTTATAACACACATTAATGAAGGCAAAGTGTATGACATAGCAATTTGGGTCTCATTGGATCAAAGCATAATTTTCATGAACATCCAGTGTGCTCACTGTGCTGTTTCTTCACTTATATTCACCATACTGAGATCTGAAATGGAGCATTCTTTCCATGCTAATATAGGCGGATAATGATTATTGCTATCAATATGCCCTCTAGTTAGAAGGGACAGGGTGATATTTCACTTCTCTTCACTTCTCCTTAAAGAATCGTAGAACTACAGACTGTCCCTGGACCTCTCTGCTTCAGATATTGATACTTTAAGATAAGTCATTCTCTTAACCCCCCAAGAGGTTCTTTTCCTTTGAAAATATAGGCATTGTCAGTGATGGGAAAAAGAAAAAAAATAAAATTCAGAAGTTTCTTTGAGTGTTTTAACTCCTTTATGAAGACCTAGCACTTTCTTTGATTTCTTTGGTGTGTATTAGGAGCCATAGGAGATATGATAAAACAAAAAATTCCACAGTACATTTTTATTTGATTCTCAAATTAACATAATGCAGTGACTTTTATCTTCTTTTATTTCAGGGAACAGAAGAACATAAAGGATTGTGTCTCTGTGTGTTCCTTTGCTTCTGTCAGCATCTGCCCTGAAGTATACACTATGCAGGTTGGTATATCAAATAGTATAAGGCATGATAGTGCAAGATAGTGCCTCTGGCACAAAATGTACAGTACTGATGATACTTCATACATCCTATTGTTGCTCATAGAAAATCTGTAAGTTCTAAGCTTAATTCATTTTGTCTGCACTAGCTCACCAATCCTTTCGCATTATTGTTTTCCAAGACATTCTTTGTTGGCAATTGTCTTCTAGGTGGGAGGCCCTTGAAGTTTTATGTGCCAAGGAGTTAAAGTGATACAGAACTGTTAAATCATTGAATTTTGTAGGTGAAGAGAACCTTGACTCAATAAATCCTTTTACTTATGCAGATTTGGTCCATCAGATATTCCTGGAATGTCTGTCATCACTACAGATGTGCCAGTGACTTGCCAGGCATGTGATACTTTGTTTGACTTCTTGGCAAATTTCATGTCACAGCTACAAAAGTTTTAAGTTTATGGAAATTTATTAAAGTAAAAGAGAGACTAGGTAAGCAAATTTAAGTGGTATAGAAGTTACCCATTGTCAATCTGTAGTAGAGATTTGGATGAGTGGTTTCTAGTTTTTTACATTTTTAAATATTGGAAACATTTATTCAAATAAAATATCTGGAAGAAGTCCAATACATAAAGTATACACCAGTGAGTTTTCTCTGCTTAAAATTCAGGAGAGAAACTTGGAGCTTTGCCTACATATCTTTCTTCTTATCTTTTACCACTCGATTCTATCAATATTCAAATCACTTTCCTAGTACTCTATAGGGTAAAGCACTGTACTAGACTCTAGCTAGGAAAAATTGAGTTGAATAACAGTGTTAAAAATCATCTTGTAGTCACTGAGGTAACAATGACATTAATTTAGATGCTCATTTAGTTAAATTTATAAATATTTACATAATTATGTGAATCATAAACGTAATCTCTCTTTTTCAAGATGAACCAAACAAAGGAAACTATATCAGTGTTACTGTTTATAGGTGATTGCTATTTACTTTTCTCAGGCTGGGATTCAGAATTAGCGCTCTGGGTGCGTTTCTTGTCAAAGAGGGACAGGACAAGGATAGAATTCAAATGAGCACATCGAAGAGAAATTCTGAATAATCTTGGTAAAGCAAAGGCTATCAGTATAATGCCATGAGTGGAGGACTGGTGGAGGGAAATGGAGGTTTTGGGTTCACAAACGAGATGGAGTAGTATTTCCAAGGGAGCTTTTCTGGAATTCCTGTAACAAGCAGAGCCTACAGTGAGAAAAGAGCTTTAACAGATGAAAGTATTTGGTATATTATAGAACTCTGGGGGCAGATTTATGTAGTGAATAAATAACACTTTTGCTTCCGTAGGCATATTGACCAAACTACTGAGAGAAAATAAGAATAAACATGTAAGGATGGGTACTGACCAGTTTAGGGAAGTATTTAAGAATGTCTAAAAGATGGTCAAATTTTGTCATTTAGGCAGCATATACCAAAACCTAAGCAAAGAAGCAAGTGATTAGATACTGTTGTAGCTCAACGTGAACAACACAGGAATGTGAAGGTATAAAGTTATTTATTTTGGCAGTAGCCAGATAACAAAGATTATTGCTTGATGGGTTATCAATTAGTTTGTTCCATAGCCAAAAGCCATTAAAAATGTAATATGAAAGATTAGCAAAATAAAATTTGTAAGCTAGGACTATATAACAGGGTAAGAAATGCCTAAAGACACAAGAATCAATACAGTAATTTTTATGATTTTCAAAGAGCAAGTTTTCTAAGTTGTTTCAATGAACAGTACTCGGGGTTAGAAATATCACAAATTACTAGCAGAGCAATATTATTCTTCATAGACTTCTTGGCAAGATGGTAGTCAAATAACTATGTTTAATATATGTTTCCTGCTGAATGCAGATTAAAGCAGAGTAAATAATTGCAACTGTAAAGTCAAGAAAAAGAGAGGAAAACAAACAAGTCAATTTTCCATAACCTGAATGAAAACCAAAATTGAAATTCCGGGCAAGTGCAATTTATTTCTAAAGGCAAGGCAAAGTGGTTATCTACTTTGTACTGCTAATTCAGCTTGGGGGGTCACTACGAAAGCAAGAATTGAAACTCTGGACTGGATGGAGTTTTCTTAATTAGAAACTATTCAAATTTCTAAAGTCCCCAAGAAATATCTTTGTTCACATCCTTGCTTGTATATGTGGTATTGGGAAGCTATTTAGTCTTACTGTCATTGTAAAACAGGGAATACAATACCACTAGCTGCTTCTTGAGGTTATTGAGAAGATTAAATAAACTAATATTGCCAAAGCTCTAGAACTGTTATTGAACTACAGAGAGGATTTGCAATTTTTAACTATTATTTTCTTCAGTTCATACACATTCATGTTTATTCGTGTGTAAAAAGGAAATAATGACATCTTACTCACAGTTGTTCTAAGTATTTAATTAAGCCATGTATAAGGCCTTCTTTTGTAATTTAGAATGTATTAAGTTGTGAATAAAGCATAGGATTATTCATAACAGTAATTGTAGTACCAGCTGTAGCAGTGGAATTATAGTTAAATAATGACACAATTAAAGCACCCAGCAGATATGAACATTAAATTCTGATATAATGCTGATAATATGAAGCTTCGAGAAAAGCTTGTCAATAAACCAAAATTTTTTGTTCATATTTTCTGGCAAGGATAAGGCTGTTACAACTTTCAAATGATCCAAGAAATAAATTTTTTTTAAATCACCCCACTGTAATTGAAAGTAAATAAGAGGATATCTCATTATTGTTCTTTGGCAGTTATATTTTTTTTAAAAAAAATCCCACAAATACAGACTCTGATGCAAGTTTTTGAAAACGGACTCGTAAAACTGATCCAAAGAGATTAGAGTATCTGACTTATAGGTATGAGGGATATAACTTTTTAGTTTTGTTAATTTTTACAACTTTTGTTATTGCAGGTTTGCAGTGTATAATGATCACTTTTATCTTTAGGAGTTGATAGTTTAACTCTTTTTACCTCTCCTCCTCATCCCCGCCTTCATCTCTTGGTTAAATTTAAAGGAGAGTGAATTCAAAGTTTTCTTAGCAAAACAAAAAATGAGTATTTAAGTGACTATTTAGAGACTCATTCTAACCATCCTTGAAAAACCTGTGGCAGAACCAAGAAGGCTAGGGGCAGCAAAGTTTTCCTCAGTTTCCCAAGTTTTTATGTCTTCCTGTGGCGGATGTAGTGTTTGAGGTGTCACGTGAAACTGTGGAGCACTGGCTTTAAAGCAGCTTTGGTAAGAAAGATGCTGGGTTGTATTTTGGTTTCAAGAGCATGTTTATTGATTTTTTTTTTTTTTTTTTTTTGTACCAGGGATCAAACTCACAACCTCGCACCTGCCATTGATTATTTTTAAACCACCAACTTTCATCTATTCTTCAGCCTAGCCAAATAATGATGGGTATAAGTACTATGTTTTAAACTTTTATATTTCTAACTAGACCACTATTTTGTCTTTATGTCCATTTCTACTGTTTTCAAAGGAACATTTGGATTGTGTTTTACAGCTCCATTTCAAATTTCTGCAATCAGCGGGGTGTGGTGGCGCATGCCTTTAATCCCAGCACTCGGGAGGCTGAGGTAGGAGGAGCATTGTGAGTTGGAGGCCAGGCCGGTTTGGACTGCAACGCAAGCGCAAGGCTGGTCTGAGCTAGAGTGCGACCCTGCCTCAAAAAAACAGGGCTGGGAGTTTGGCTCAGTGGCTTAAGTGTCTGCCCTGGCAGTTGCAAGGTTGTGAGTTCAATCCCTGGTGCTGGAAAAAAAAAAAAAAAAAAGAAAAAGAAACTGCAACTTCCTCTTTTCCTTGTGCATGCATGAGATTTTTTAACTCTGCTTATTTAATCTCTTTGCAATTTATCATTACGCATACTAGTCTTTTGTTCATTCCTCCCTACATTTCAAAGACTTTGCATATTAAATCAGCATCTCTTAATTTTTTTTCTCTTGCTCTTTAGAGTCCGTATTTTTGCAATGTTTTTGTTGTTGTTATTTTATTTTTTTTAACTGGGAGTCTTACTATGTTGCGCAGGTTGTTCTCAAATTCCTGGGCTCCTGTGATCCTGCTGCCTTAGCCTCCCAACTAGTTGGGCCCATGTGCACACATAACCGCACCTGGTTTAATGTTTACTTTTATACACAGTACAATGCCAGTGATTTTAAAAATTTAGATCCATTTTCTGTAAATAAAAAAAAATTCTAAAATTAAGCCTAGTTATTTGCTGTATCTGCAGTACAGTTTCTTTCATTTGTGTTAGCAAACTCTTAAAAGGCATCATGGAGACTTATTTTCTACTCTTTAAGGAAGGTCTTCTTTTGATTAACACAAGGAATTTTTCTAGGTTTTCTGTACATTCCTTATTATGATACTTAGTAATAAATTATGAATATGATCACTATACAAAAGTTGTTTCAAAATTGACACATAAATTTTGGTACACCTAAAGAAAACATACAAGTGTTGACTGCTGTTAGCTTCAACCTGCAGCACAGACCATGAACATTTGGTATTTTCAACTGGGAAATCTCAGAACACTTACTGTTCCATCACTCTTTTCTTACAGTCATCCTCTGGACATCATTTTGTCATGATACCTTATACACTGGATATGGCACTTATCAAACTTTAATGTGCATATGAATCACCTGGGAGATCCTGTCAAAGATAAATTTTGATGAAGTGAATTTCAGACAAAGTATGAGAGTTTGCCACGTCAGCAGCCTCTTATGTGATAGAGATGTTAGCTGTCCAAGAGCCACATTTACAGTAGCAAGGTACAGATATTACTACACTAATATTTCTGACCTGCAAGTTAGAATCAGCTGTGGAATTTTTAAACCTCTCTATGTATCAGTCCTATCAGATACTAATTAACTAGAATTTCTGTAGGTGGGACTTTGGTATTAGCAGTGAAAAAATTGCATATGTTAACTTTTTTATAAAATAGCACAGGAGAGAAGGTATTCATTAAACTGCTTTCTGTGCCCATTTGCCATCAGGAGTTTCAAGAGTAGAAAGAGCCTCCAGAAATTTAGATTTCAATGAATTAAGCACTTTCTTGTCTTACTCTCTCATATTCAGACTGAGATTTTGGAGTTATTCATTATGCAATTTCCAGCAACATAAGCACTGTTTTAAACAATAAATTAGACAACTATCAAAGATGCTATCCTTAAAGTAAGGGTTATCAAATCGGCCAACTGTCAAATTATGTAAATTTGAAAACCTAACAACCTTGGTAAAGGTCCCTTTATTGAATGACTTGTATAGGAAAAAAAAATGAACCGTCACTTCAAAGTCTCTTTCTAGAGCAAGATTTAAACAAACAGAAATAAGTTTAAAAATTTCAAGGTAGAATAAAAATCAGTAAGTTGTAACTTATTTTTCATGCCCAAAGTACATATCCACATAGGTATCATTCTTTTTGCTGAAGAAAAATTTTATTTTCTCCAGTAATAATAGCATAAAAAATGGTTAATAGTATTGGTGATATTTTGTGGTATCATTCATAATTCCAGGTGGTTCACAAAATATTAATAACCTTTTTCACTGATGTTGAGTTTACTTGAAACATGCATGTATATGTATGCATGTATATATGTAAATCTTTCAAAAATTTCTCAATTGTATATGTTTTTGTTTGCTAATAATTAAGATATATGGTAGTAATATATTTAATAGCTTCCTTATTTCATTAAATCTATGTTGGAGTAGTAACAGAATTATTTTTTCAACTCTCTGCACCTTTTCTCTTAAAGGAGTCTACTCTCTTACCCATTGTTTCATGACTTGCTTGCTTCATTAACTTTGAATTTGAAAGAGTGAGGCGTTTTGTCTGAATTATGCTGAGTCTGCATTTAGGTGAGGTTTTAAATGGAACTATATCATTCAGATGTTGCTCTCTCTGCATATAATACAGGCATCCATCAGAGAGTCTTTTTATGTCTGGACTGTGACTTGAGAAGGCATGAAGAATAGTGTAACTCAGCTCACTTGAGCTGAGCAGAGGAGCTGAGGCAAGGAAGTAGTGCTCTACCTATAATGAGTAAGATACAATTTTTTCTTGTTTATGCCACTGAGACATTGCATTTGTTTGCTCACAAAGCAGAAACTGATAGGAAGGAAAGCATGAATCAATGTAAAGAAAATCATACTAATAAAATGTTTTAATCAGTTTCTTTAATATTGCTGATAGTAACTTTAGATAAAGAAAGTTTTAGAGAACGAAACTAGAGAGAGGAATGCACCACTGTTTAAAGAATTCAACAGAGAGAAGTTCTCTTAGGCAGATAGCTTTATTTAGGATGAAACAACTTCAATCAGTAGTCTGATTGAAATGTTCAAATAGAACAAAGGAGCAGATTTATGAACAATGGAATGTTATAAACACCAGAAGAAAATATAGATGACTTTTTCTATAATTTTATTGTGAAAGAAAAACTTTCAATGAATTGAAGTCAAGAAACAGTAAAATAAAATTTGATAAATTTATCAACAAGCAATGGAAAAAAATCATTATGTAATAAAACCACATGTTAGGCCTGGTCAAAGAAAAAATATAGTGGAAGACAATATTTGAGTATGTATGAGACAGAGAGCTAAAATATCTCAAAAATATAACAGTTTTAATACACGAAGAAATAAATATAGTGATACCTGGAAAAAAGACATGAACAATTCACTGAAAAACAGGAAAATATGTGAGTTTTTCTTCACTTGTGAAACAATGTTGGAATTACTTCTTAATAAAAATAATGACAACAAAATATTCTCCTCAATTATCAAGCTGACAAAAAGTTAAAAAAATTGTCAATACACATTCTGGGAAAACTGAAGATAAAGGGGAATTTCATCCATTGTTGGCAGCCTACGATCAATATGATATAAGTCCTCAAGGAAAAATTTAGCGATACCAGCAGAGCTACAGATACATTTACTCATTGGCTCAATACTATCACATCAAGGAATTGAACATGTAGAGGCACTTCCAATAATATGAGAAGAAATACTGTGTGTACAATACATTCACTGTAGAGTCTTATACCAGTAAAGTGTTAGAAGAAAAACATAATCCCACAGAGAAGATACATGAATAAGATTTTGTGGATTCACCCAGCAAAAAAATGAGCACCCATAGAATTAGAATGAGATTGTGTGACTAGATACGGTAGGAGGAAAAGATAGGATAAATCAATGTTATGTCTTCTAAAACAAAGAGAAAATGGTATTTATACATACATAAAGTATTAAATATGTATGTATATATATATGTGTGTGTGTGTGTGTGTATTATATGCATATATAGATAAATGCACTGTTCAAAAGAAGACATCAAGGAAGGGTAAGGCAGAATCTCATGCAAATAGATAACTATATTGTGAGAAATTTTTCTGTGTATCTTCTTTTATTCAAATTTGACTTAAGCCACGTTACTACCTCACATATTAAAAATTTAATTCAGTTGACAAAGATCTGGGAGAAGCCTTAAAACTGAATTCAAAGAGAAATGAATTGATCTAAAAGTGTCCTCCTTGAAGTTAGATTCTTTTTTCTTACCATTGTGCCTTGAAATCCTGACTTAGAAAAGGAATTTCTTCCAGCTTTGGCCCCTGAATGACAATAATGGGCACAGTTCCCTGATAACTTACATTTGGCCTGTAGAATGAGATATGAACTTATATTTAGTGTAGAAACTTAAGAGTTTTTACTTTCCCAGTACTGATAACATGCCACAGCTTTTGCTGAATAATGAAACAACACTTGGGGAGCTGTGGTGTTACTGTCTTAGTCCCTTTGGTCTAGTTAGAAAGCCATAGACTGGATAATTTATGAATAACAGACATTGGTTACTGTACATTTTGAGAGGCTGAAAAGTCCAAGGCAAATGCTCTGGCAAGTTCAGTTTTCCACCGAGGGCTGCTCTCTCTTCCAAGGTGGTACCATGCTTCTGCCACCTTTAGAAGGGAAAGACACTGTCTCAACATGGCAACAGCTGGGAAGCAAGGGCAGCAAACCCTGTTTGGAGCTTCTTTTGTAAGGACCCTAATCTTGTATAAGAGGGATGCTTATAGCCAGGTAGCATCTTAAAGGCTGCGCCCCTTTTCACTGACACTTTGGCCACTCAGTTTGAACACAAATACTTTGGCACAAATGTCTCCAAAGCAACACGCATCAACTTCTAAAGGTAAATTTATTAATAACTCTCAACACTCTGATAATTATCAAAAAGCTTTGTGTAATCCTACACATTAAAAGTTAGTAAGGGGCCTGTCTTGACAAGCAAAGACAAAATCATAGCATTCCCCAGCCTTAAGATCAGAATTTCTCTGAGAGTAAGGACTTTGCTTTTGATTCTTTGATGGACAATTGCAGTTATTCATTTAGAAAGAATGATTAACTGAAAATTCTTCATTTATTGCCATGATTAGTAGGAATAGCTTTCCCTTTGGAAGCCAGTGAGGAATAATTAGAAAATTAGAACAAGAGTGTCAAGAGAATAGAAAAGAGGAGCAAGTGAAAAGAACACTAAGAGATGGCCTGAATGTGAAAAGAAAAGCAATGATAAGTTCGAAAACTATGAGGATATGTGATTAAAAGATAAGGTAATTTTTTTTCTGGCCACTGATTTTATTTTTTTAAACTGTGAATGCTTAATATTCAACTGCGTATATTAAATCCAAATCAAGATATTCTATTTAAGAATTATATCCTCAATATTAAGATCATTAAATGGTTGTGATCATTTTATCTACAAATAAATCATTAAGCACTAGAAATTCTTATTAAATTAGTCTAAGTGGTCAGCAGCTAGTGAAAACACATTTACTTGGTGTTAAATATTGCATAACATATTACAAATGGCTGACGCTCCATAACCGGTCCATTTATAGTTTATGGTGCAAATTTTAAAGTGAAGTAAATGGTGTTTTCAGCGGTAGTTCATGTGTTATGACTTGTCGGGGTTGTAAATAATTTGTAGGGCATTTATGTATTTCTAGATTCCATGTACCTCTTGCTTGTAAATCTATTTATTATCCCTTATAAATAATTGATGGCAATATCTTAAAATGAATCATTCCTGAAATTGCTTCACTGTCTGGAATTTTTCTTTGTTAATCCTCTCCCTTATCATCTTTTCATATCTCAATCAGGTATAAA
>RJWM01013282.1:0-55356 GCA_004363535.1 Dasyprocta punctata | reverse complement strand
GTAGTAAATTACTACAATCTAGTTGACAGCTAAAGTATTCCATGTTTCTAAATGTATCATTTTTAAAACTATTGCCTTATAATACTATAGCTTAGCAATATTCTTATATTGATGAACACACATTGCCGAGTTGGATGGAAAGATCAAGATCAGATTAATAGCACTGAGAGGAAGCAGGCAATTGAGAAGCAGAGTTGAAAAGCAAGCCTGAAAGTAGGAAAATGTAGAAAGCAGAGAATAACCATTAGAAATGATTGTATATCTTCCCATCGTTTAGTCTAAGAAGATACTGAGCTCAAATTGCCCACAACTGATTGCGCAGAAAAAGTCAACCCCTGAGTTCATAGTTATTTCACAAACACATGTTGAATGCCTACTACAAAGGAGGCTCTGTTCCAGCCTTATTGAACATCAGCAGACAAAGTTGCCATGTTACATAAATTATGTAAAATATCAGAGAATGAAAAATGCTATACATCTTTATGCTATACAAAAGGGCATGATGGTTGGTTTGTGTTATTCAACAAGGAGTTAAGTAGGATCTTACTGAAATTGTGCTACAGAGGTAACAACTGAAGATAAGTATGTGAATAGAAGGGACAATAAAAGGTAGCACTGAGGTAAAGGGAGAGCTAAACAATTTCCATATACTGCTGTTACTGTGTCTGTTCAAGACCTATCTCAGAAGTAAGGAAATTACTAGAGAGAGGACAGACCAGGGTTATTCAAGGAGCAAACCATGGGCTAGCGCTATGAGAGAAGAGAACAGCAGAAAGCAACGTCAGGAAATAAGAGGCCTGGGAGTTTTTAAACCACATGTGAGCTAGGGATTTACTCAGAAGTCATTGCTCCATGAACTTACATCTAAATGACATGTGAGTGAGAGAATGGTCAGGCATGAGTTTTATCCCAAGCAACTGGAACAATTCAGTTGGCATCAAGTGATGAAGGAAAAGTTCCAGGTAGAGTAGGGTATATTTTTGTGTGAGGCAGAGCTGAAGTTCAACTTTGGACACAAGGATTTTGATACATCCATTAGACAAGCAAACAGCAACATTGGCAATATTGAGTATGCCCTTAGGTATTTGTATGTGAACTCTCAAAGATATATTTTTATCTATTTTATAGTTATGTCTAATTTATTTATTTGTTTGGAATGTAGATGTCATTGAAAGATATAAGACAGAATGAAGACACCCAAAAAGTAAATGCAGACAGGAAAGATAAGAAGACTCAATTCTCAAGTTGAGATACTCAAAAATTAAGAGGAACTAGCAAAGAGGACAAAGAATAAATTGTGAGAGGTAGTAGGAGGAATTAGCAAAGTGGTGGTCAGAGAAACAGAACCACTAAGAGATAGAAGATGGGCTTTACTATAGAGACTATATTTGCTGTTAACTGTGAAACCTAGTTAAATAGTTTACCTATGTTGTTGCTACTGTATCTATGCTAAACCTCTTGGACTCCAGGCATAAGAGAACATCAAGGAGGAGATTTGGCAGGAGGTGGAGGCCCTGCAGGCTAGGGTGAGGTTATCTGTCACACAGTGAGCTAGCAGTTCTGCATCACCAGAGCCTTGGACTCTACACAAATCTTTACACCATAAAGGACATGACTGCTGTTTTACTGCCTCCTTCCAAATCTCATGCAAAATGTTTCTAATGTCTTATGCAAATTGAGATTCAAAAGTTTCAGGGACTTCAGGAGACATAGCTAAATTTATTCACTGCCAGTTAATCACCAAGAAAGGGTAAGACTTAGTAGTAATCTAGAAACCAACACGATATAGAAAATCTGTGATATTCTCAGCTGATAAGTAAGGTAGATTGAGATTTTGTCATTCATTTTAGCAGTATGGAGGTCATGGATAATTTCAACAAAAAGGCTTAACAGAGTTGAAAAATGATAGGAAAATACAGTGAATTGCATTTGAGAAAGTGGGATCAGAGGGACTGCAGATAGTTAACATTTGAAGAGAGAGAGAAAGAGAGAGAGAGAGAACAGGGAAAGGAACAACAAATAGGGAAATGACAGAAATCTCACTGCTTTTCAAAGAAGGGTGGAATAACAAAATTTTAAAAGTTGGTGAGACTAAACCAGAGTCATACAAATAAATTAATTGAATTGAAAGTTTTGGTGATACAGGAGAACAAGGGATTGCTGGGCAGTGTGTTCTAGCAGGCAGGAAGAGCTCAGACCTGGGGAACTGTGAGGGTTTAGGCTGTATGTGCAAACAGTTTAGTCCACCGTAGAGTGGAAAGGCAGAACATGGGTGCAGGTGAAGACTGCAGATCTGAAGTGCTGATATTTGTCTGTGCAATATTTCACCAGATTGCTCTGAATGGAAGCAGGGAGACATCAGCTAAGGGAAAGGGTGTGGTGGAGGTATTTGCTGTTTGGAGAGAGGATGGAAAAGAAGATTGTCTAGAGACTGGGAGGGTGAATGGGCCCAGGATTTCAGATCCATTTTCTGGCAACTTTATAGACCCTTTTTGTTTTCACAGTTATAGTCTATAAAATACATAGTTGTTCATTAGCCTCATATTTAATTGCAGAGGAGTGTCATTTGGTAGGGAATTTGCATCTCCTTAAAAAGTCTTCTATTATATTACACCAGCAGCAAAGTGCCATGCTAGGTAGACAGAAGCCCAATCCCCTGGAAGTTATTTACAATGAGCTCTGTGTAGCAATAGTTCAAATTTAATAATGTACTCATAATAAAACTGATAACCTAAATTTGAAAGCCTTTTAAAAGCACTTAGTAAGGTGAAAGTATAAGTGCAATTCTAGTTATAAACTATAGAGAGTTATGTAGAGATTAACATAACTCATCAAAATTTTCTTTAAGAGTAAGTACAAACTAGAGCTTCAGTCCATGGATTGTCCATGACCTCTTTATTGCTGTGCCAGAGCATGCATAGCTGGAGGTGTACATATTCATTAAACATCCTGCAAAGAAAAGCAGTTCAACATCTAATGAGTGCATACTGAGATGAATCAGTTATTGGCACCAACCACCACCTGACCATATGCAGCTGGTTTTATTTTTATTTATTTATTTATTTATTTATTTATTTATTTATTTTTCATTTCCGCAGTCCATCCACTAAACTGTATTCTTTTTGCCAAACTGCACTCCGTGCTTGGTTTAAAAACAAGGTGCAACAATGCACCTCTGTGTTCACACTTGAAACACAAAATAGCATTGATTTCTGATTTCTCTTCATTTGGGATTATATTTTTAAGAACCAATGACTTGAAAATGAGAACAGGACTAAAAGAATAAGGTAACAAATGCTTAAGTACACAACATAGGAGAATGGAGATTACATATCTGTGAAATACATCTTCTTTTTCCAAAGTAAAGCATATTTTTTCATGTAAATGTCCTGTGTTTTTGTAAGGAGGACACTTATCCTTCAATCACTGGTGGATAGAGATCGACACAATGTTTAGTGTTCAACACTTAATATTTTTATCTATTTGGGGAAGTGTGTGGCTTTTATTTCTTTCTGAATTTAATTTTCAATTTCATAAAGCCTGATGGATTTAAAGTTTCAAGGTATGTTCATTTGATACTTGAAAATTATCTTTTGTGAAGTGCTATTTAAAGTTTTCCCCTAATTTTGTCATGTTACCTCACTATTTTATAACAATACTTTATAAATTTTGAGCATAATTTTTTCTTGATTCATTTTAAAAAATTACCTTGTAGTATGTGGTTGGCCTTTCTACTCTTTTCATAGCACCGTTTGATAGACATACTTTTTTTTTTAACATATTCTATTTTTTCAACACTTTTTAAATTTAACACACTCTGGATTCAGTTTATAAATAGTATCTCCTCTAATACTATGCACATATTTTCCTTTTTTAACTTTATTAACATTTATATGTAGGTATATAGACTACTTGAAATTCATTGTTTTTGTATTTTGTTTCAGACGTCAGAATATTTTGCACTTCTTATGAATAGTCCAGTATCAGTAGACTACTGGCAAAGTTATTCTGTGAAACAAACTACTATAAAATGCAGCAGCTCAATAAAATAAGAGTTCATTTAACTTACAAAACTGTGAGTCAATACTTTATGTTGTACAGGTTGAGGAATTTTGGCAGTTGGTCCTGGATCAAATAAAATATGAATGAAAAGACTACTCCAACAGACTCTATTTTACTCTGCATCTATTGATCTAATGTGATGACTATGTCATGGTATTTTTAATTTATTAACATAGAATTAATTGATTCTTTGATCTTGAATCTTTATTAAATTTGCAGTGTAGCCCTGACTTGGACTTAACGTATTATTCTTCATATTAACTTATCTGAAGTTGATTTTTATGAGAGTTAACTTTAAATTGGATAGGTTATGATGTCCAGGTACTTGCCTGAACAATAGTCTAAATGTTGCTTGAAGGTATTTCATTTGTGTGAGTAACAATTCACTGACAAGACTCTTAGTAAAACAGATTACCCTTATAAGATGGGTGGGCATCATTTAAGTAGCACGTGGCATTAAGTGAAAAGACTGACTTTCTTAAGAAAGAATGACTTTTCTGCCCATGTAGGTCTCTTTGTGTGTGTGTGTGTGTGTGTGTGTACATATTTGGAAGTTGTTATAGTTGTATTTCTATCACCCTGCCAAATCTCATGTAATCATGGCATAGATACAGCTGAATCTAGCATTTGTGATTGGTTTGTTGTCTAGCACAGAGTGATTGGCGATACGAGTGCTGCACCTGCCCAGGGGTGGAGCCGACATACAGTGTACTAGTGGGAAGAAGGTGTGTCCTCTCTCTCTCGTGGTTTCACGCTCTGCTGTTTGTGGCAGCTGCCATGAATGGTTGCCCCGCCATGCTCTCCTGCCTTGCAACCAGCTGGGTATGGACTGAAACCTCCAAGAAATGGAAGAAATAAACCTTTCCTTCTCTGATTTTGGGCATCAGGTATTCTGTCTTAGCAATAAGTGAAAAGTAACTAAGACAGAAACCCAGAACAAAAGAAGTTTCCACAACAGATAAAGTCTACTATGGCACTTTGGTCAAAAGATTCAGCAGCTCCATTGTTCACTTGAAAGGTGGGGATACTGAGTCAAGACTTGATACAACTCATGGATAGTTGCTTTCCTTTGGAGTCATAGCTGTGGACTTGTTACTGACCTAGAGTAGGTAGAAAGTAGGTGTTTTGCCTTGTGGCTGAAACTGCCAACACTGACTGGCTACTGCTGACACTAGCAAGCATGTTGCTGAGCATAAACAACAGCACTTCATCATGAAATGGTCATGGAATATTATGATGGGGTCAGGGAAGACTTGAATAAATTATATGAAGAAGTGGCCATAATGGCTGAAATTCCTAGCCTGCCCTCTCACTTTCTTATGTCACAGTATGACCTCATGGAGAAATACCGACCATAAATCTACAGAGGTAGAAATGACTCTGCCCTGGTTTCCAGGAGACTCTGCCCAAGAGGCAGGCTCCACCTAAATATTATAATTGTGGTATAATGGTCTCTTTCTAGGGCATCCCTGAAGAAGAGTGGCAGAGCAACATACTCCCAGTAAGGAGCATTTCAAACAGCACACTTGACTGCTCTTTTCCTTTGGTAATTTGAGTGTGCATGTGTGTGTGTGTGTGTGTGTGTGTGTGTGTGTGATTTATGATCTTTTCTTTCTGTTAGAATATATTATCAGTCTTAATTTTTTTTAAAAAAACATTCTAACCATTTCAAGTATTTGTGTTGTGTGGAAACAAAGCCTGAATATTCCCACTTATAAATTTATATTCTTTCAAATATTAATACTAATAAAAATACTTTATATACTTTCATTTGGTTTTTTGTATCCTGAACTTCCTGTCTCATTTATTTTGGAATACAGAATATACTATACACAGCACCATTGTAGCAGACATTCATTCTTTGTTCTGTTCTTTTATGTCCCAGGGGAGTGATTGAAGCACATACCTTCAAAGTAATAATTTTCCAAAATCATTTGCACCAGTGCCTACTGACCACTTGATAAAAGCCATCATAGCAGTGAGTAACATCAGAGCATAACATCCTTCCTTTCTGAGGCCTAAACACCTTTGTGGCACTAACAAGTAATAAAAGGAGCAATAGCAAACATAAATAAACACCTCTTCATAGGCAGAGTTGAAAAATGAGTACACTTTTGAAGTGTATGAAATGGTCACTTCTGAAAAAAAAAAGCAGAAAGTAAACTGATAGTTGAAGTAGGAATGAGTTTGGGTAAATGATTTCTGTAGTTTTTTGCTTTGTTTCTCCACCAGATTTAGTGTCACTGACTTTTCTTTGCTCTCTTGGCTACTCCGGAAATAACTACTTTTATGTAGAGAATACAAGGGTGAGACAAAGGAATATGACACATGAAATCAAAGTTCTTATTGTTATGACTTTAGAAACAAATAAAAGGAAGGGCAAGCTGTTTTTCTTGTCTCGTGGTAATTTCTTAGTGGTAATTTTTTAGTGGAAATATTCATAACTTTATTGTTTATATACAGATAGCATTTGGTTACTTTTGATGGAACTTAATGTTATCTATAGGTAATATTTCCACTCTGGTATAGTTTATTTGAAAGAATGGCACTGATTCAGGGTCATATCCAAAGACATGACCTTTAACAGACAGAAGTCAAACAGCCACACACAATGAAGCAAGGCAATTTCCATGGCAAAAAGACAGTGGTGGGCAGTATGTTCATGTAAAGTTACAATCCTGAAATTCAGGAGTTCCAAGCTGACCTAGGTATTGAGTAATTACCTTCTGCTGAAAATATACTATTATCTTTATTTATTTATTTATTTATTTATTTATTTATTTATTTATTTTTGTGGCACTGGGGATCGAACTCACAGCCTCACACCTGCCAGACAGGTGCTTAAGCCACTTATCCAAACTCCCAGCCCTGGTTTTTTGAGGCAGGGTCACACTATGTAGCTCAGACCAGCCTTGAGCTCACGTTGTAGCCCAAGCGGCCCTTGAACTCACAACGCTTCTCCTACCTCAGCCTCCCGAGTGCTGGGATTAAAGGCATGCGCCACCACACCCAGCTATTATCTTTATTTTTGAAAATTGACCTAAAATTCTAATTTTCTAAGCACATAGGGGAAAAAAGGTAGCATTAGCTTTACCTAGAGACTTCCTAGGTATTTATGTTAGGTATCAGTTTACCTAGCACCTGTTTTTGTAGCAAAAGACAGTAAGGGAAATATTAATTTGATTTAGTTAGAGACATAAGCAGCCAAAATAGATACGGTGAAAAAAACGTTCAGCATCATTTTCTTAAGTGTACAGCCCAGATCGCTCTGTAGTCATATTACTTTACTGAATCCTCACTAAGACATAGGTTTCTTTAAGACAAGAAGGTCTCATGGCAAATGTTTAGGTTTGGCTGAAACCTCAGACTTGTAAGTCATAAGCAGATTCCAAGTCAAAAAGATATTAATTCCTTACAATTTGCATTCACCATAAAAATGAAGAGATGATAATAATTAATTTCTCTTATGACTAATGATTACAGCTTTAGGTGAGGTAATTCAAATTGATCTTTGAAGGTCAGTGTAATATATTATTTTTCAAAGGTAAAGGGTCTCTTATTAAATATTTATTTACTGCTTTGTACACCTATGAATCTCAGTGAGGAACTAATATTCTGCCCTGTAAAATGTCTCTGTAGTATTTAGGTACATGTAGATAATGTGTTCTTTATAACACCAAGAATAGCAAATTTTAAGTTTACTGCCTCAGGGGCAAAACTGCCTTATATGGTGTTACTGTATGGTATTAATGAATACCATATTATGTCTTCACATATATTAATATTTCAAATACCATTCTTTCTATAGTTCTTCTTAATTGAATAAAGTCTAGCCATTTGACAGTATTAGATGCAGAATAAATTATTGTGGAAACTCTGATCATTAGAATAAGTTCTTACCACACCTCTGTCACTAGTAACTGAAAGATTTACCTTTTTGTCTCTTTTTACTGTGGCAATCTGGAGGTTACTTATTAAGTGGTAGGTGTTTCTTCCTCTATATGCATTCAAAAGAAACCCAAGGCCAAGTCCCTAAATTTCAGCTAATAAAATAAAACAAATATAATTATCTATTGCATATATATGCAAATCTATTTGCACTTAATTATGGCAAAGAGAGAGGATTTCCTCTTGCTGTTAGTAATAAATAGAATTGCCCATTTCTCTAAGAACTCTAGAGCACTGTTTCTACCAAAACCAGACTAGTCTTCCTCTCTCCACTGACTCAGGATGGTAAAGGTTGATGGGAAGAGTCTGAGATTTGCTCTTCCCTCACTCCACTGGTGGGACTCAGGGCCCAGAGACCTGTGGGAACATGATCAACACAGTAGGACCAAAGCTAAGGTATACATAATGGGCAGGCAGAAAAGTCTGAAGCTACAGTAACAATAGGAGCCAACAGCTGCTAAGTTAGGTGAACCAGTGTTTTGCTTGGGGGCAAAGATACATGGAATAGAAGCGAGTGGGCAGGGTCGCCTCTTTCTCTTTTCTTCTTTCTTTTCTTTATTTTTCTTGTCTTTTTCTCTTTTTTCTTTTGTTTTTCTTTTCTAATGAACTAGGAAGAACTTCAATCACAGAAAACTAATCCCATCCCCCAGATCCAGAGACAAAGATCAGACCCAAACCCAGTACAAATCCACCCGCAATTATGGATAGAGCACACACTACTGGAATCTGACTTGGACCTATCAAAGCACTGTAGACATTAGGGGAATTTCACTACTTTCATTTTTCTGTCTGATTGTTTTTCCTCTTGGTATTCAGCTAGATTAGTGTCTTGTTTGTTTCTCTTTGTTGTTTCTTTATTTTCCTTTTCTTTTCTCTTTTTCTCTCTTCTGTTTTGTCCTATTTTGCTTTTCTTTCTATAGTTTGTTGTTTTTTTTTTTTTTTTTTTTTTTTTTTTTTTTTTTTTTTTTTTTTTTTTTTTTTTTTTTTTTTTTTTTTTTTTTTTTTTTTTTTTTTTTTTTTTTTTTTTTTTTTTTTTTTTTTTTTTTTTTTTTTTTTTTTTTTTTTTTTTTTTTTTTTTTTTTTTTTTTTTTTTTGCAGTGGGTGAGGATATTTTTGTTTACTATTTTTTCCTTCTATTTCTTCTTTTCTCTTTCCTTCATGATTTAGATCTCAAAGATTTCTTTTTGTGTTATTCTACTCATCCTCTTCATCTCTTTCATCAATTATCTTACTGGACTTTATGATTCTATCGTATGAGTAAACATTGTCTTTTTCTTTCTGGTTCACTTCAAAACTCCTAGGCCTGCTCTTCCAATCCTTCCTCTTGTGTCCTATAATTGCCCAAAACCTGGATAATCATTCTATGCCCTCCAACCTTGCTCCTAATGTATTTAACCTCATTTATCTCTCCATCCTACCAGCTATCTCTCTTGAAATATCCTGCCTCTCACAGCAGGATAAAATCACCCTGCTAAGTGGAAAATTATTGCATACAAATTCCTGGTATAAGTTGGATTATATTATAGATCTGTAAAACTTCCACCTATCATTTTATATATCAGGTTACTAGTTACCACAGTTTTTCAGTAGCCAGGTTATACTTGAGTCTGTTGTTATTGGTAGCTGAACTCCTTTAACTAGAATGTCATACTTGCTCTAATGAGTTTTTCTCCCCTGTATGGCAACACTGCAATTGTAAGTAATCATAATCATCAACATAGTCCAGTACAAAAGGATTGGGCCCTAAGTCAAATAGATAGCAACTCTACATTCTTAATATATTGGGAAGGAAGGTTCTTGGGATAGGCATAAAACCAGGAACCACCTACATCTTGAAGACATTCTGTGAAACAGACATTTCCTAAGGAAGCCTCAATACCAGGGATGAAGCTATCTAACATAAGAAATCTACAAGCATCAATGTAGAAAACAAAATAAAATAAAAAGTAAAAAATAGAAAATGACAAGATGAAGAAGCAAAATGTAACGCCAAAAGCTCACTCCACCCAGCAAGTCCAGAGCACTAAAGGATACAGAAAATTGAAAACCAACAAATGGAATGCTCTGAAATGATACCAACAGAAATGAAAAAAAAATGAAAGAAGCCATAGGAAAGAAATCTAAGGTGTGAAAAGAAATGACAATTGAAATTAAAGACATTAAAGAAGACACAGATAAATAAATAGAAGAGCCGAGGAAGATGACAGAAATCATGAATGCCAAACATTAACAAGAAATGGAATCAATAAATCAATTCCAGACAGAAATCTAGGAGATTAAAAACTCCACTGAAACTATTTGCAACAGAATAAATGAAGCTAAGAATAGAATATCAGATCTAGAAGACAGGAATGTGACTAGTGACTAAGAAAAGAAAAATATCTTAAATATAGCAAGAGACAATATGACAGATCAATCCAACAGCAACAGAGCAAGTAAGAACAATATAAAATTGATGGGAGTCAGAGAGAAAGCTAGACACAGCACAAAAGACATTAAAAAACTCTACGAAATAATGACAGAAAGCTTTCCATACATGGATAAAGAACTTGACATACAAATAAATGAAGCATATAGAACTCCAAAGTACCATGACCAAAATAAATCGATACGAAGACATAATCAAGATTCCAAACATTCAACAAAAGAAGAAAACATTAAAAGCAGTGAGAGAAAAAAAATCATCTGTAAAGGAAAGCCCATTAGAATCAAAGCAGACTTCTCAGCACAAACCCTCAAATCAAGGGAAGCTTGCAGTGAGGTATTTCAAGCTTTAAAGGAAAACAGTCTTCAACATAGATGGAGATATCCACAAAACTCTCTTTCAAAATCAACAGAGAAATAAAATACTTCTATGACAAAGAACAACTCACAAAATTCATGTCCACCAAACCAGTTCTACAGAATGTTTTGAAGTATATATTAGAAAGAGATAAAATAAAGACCACAAACACATAAGCACTAACAGAAAGAAGCTACCAGGCAGGGAAAGCAGTTAAACAGAGGAGAAAGATAGTGAACAAACAACAGGAAAATAACATGAAAAATATAAGCTAATACATAGCAGTTATAACCATCAAGGTAAATGGTCTCAACTCACCAATCAAAAGAAACAGATTGGCAGATTAGATCAAGAAGAAAGATTCAACAGTATGCTGCACTCAAGAAACATATTTAACCCAAAAAGAAATTCGTAGACTGAAAGTCAAAGGTTGGAAAACAATTCTCCATTCCACAGCAACCTGGGAAAAAGCAGGGTAGCTATTCTATTTGCAGACAGTGCAAATTTTTAGCTAAAACTGAGCAAAAGAGGGAAAGATGATCACTACTTACTTGTTAAGGGAAAACCCCAAGAAGAACACAAAACAATCATAAATATATATGCACCAAGACAGGTGCATCCAACTACATAAAGCAAATATTAAGAGACGTGAAAAACCAAATAAGCACTCACACAGTTACAGTGGGGGCCCTTATTACCCAAGTGACACAAATAGACAGATCAACTAGACAAAAAAGAATGAACAAAGAAATATCAAAACTGAGCAAGACTTTTGCTCAAATGGACTTAGTTGATATGTACTGAGTATTTCACCTGAAAACATCAGAATGCACATTCTTCTCATCTGCATGTGGGACATTCTTCAAAATAGATCATTCATTAGCCAACAAAACATGTTTAAGTAGATGTAGAGGAATTGACATCATTCCATGCATACTATCTGGTCATAAGGCAATGAAGCTAGAAATCAACAATAAAGGAAGTCATGAAAGTTTCATAAACACATTGCAATTAAGCAACACACTTATAAGCAATCAATGGGTCATCTAGGAAATTAATTAAACAGTATATACAATTAAATAATAATATCAATACAGCATACCAAAATTTATGGGATGCAATGAGAGCAGTACTATGAGGGAAATATATAGCAATGAACATTCACATCAAGAAAAGAGATCAAGCACAAATAAATAATCTAATGATGGACATCCAACTTCTAAAAAAGGAATAAATCAAACCCAAAGCTTGCATGAGTGAGGAAATTATAAAAATAAGAACAGAAATTAATGAAATAGAGATTAAGGAAACAATACAAAGAATCAATGAATCAAAAAGCTGGTACCTTGAAAGAATTAATGAAATTTATAAACTATTTGCAAACCTCATCAAAAAGAGGGAAGAAAAATACAAATTTAAGCAATTAGGAATGAAAAGAGAGAAATTGCAACAGATCCTACAGAAATCCAGACGATCATCAATACCTACTATGAGAAACTATATTCTAATAAGATGGAAAACAAAGAAGAAATGGAGATTCCTAAACACAATGGAATTGCCAAAATTAAACCAAGATTATATAAAATTTCTACAATAATCTAATATCAACCAATGAAATTGAAAATATAATTAAGAACTTACCAAGAAGGAATAGTCTATTGAATTTTACAAAAAGTTTAAGAGAAGAACTAATGCCAGAAATGCTGTAATTCTTTCAGGAAATTGAAAGGGAAGCAGTACTTCCAAAATCATTCCTGGAAACAAGTATTGCCCTGATTTCAAACCAGAGAAGAACCCAACCAAAAAAAGAAAACTACAGGCCAATCTCCGTAATGAACACTGATGCGAAAATCCTCAATAAGGTACTGGCCAACAGAAGGCACAAATCATCAAATCATACACCATGACTAAGAAGGCTATTCCAGGGATGTAGGGGTGGTTCAACACATGCAAATCAATAAATGTAATACAATATATTAACAGAAACAAAGACAAAAATCACATGATCATCTTAATAGATACAGAAAAAGCATTTGACAAAGTCCAAAAGAATCAACGACAAAAATCCTACAGAAAATTGAAATAAATGGAACTTCCCTCAATTTTATAAAAGTCATCTCTGAGAAATCAACAACTATCATCATATTAAATGGTCAAAAACTGAAAGTATTCACTCTAAAACCAGAAACAATATATGGATATCCATTACCACCACTCCTTTTCAGTATAATTTTGGAAACATTAACCTAAGCAATTTGACAAGAGAAAGACATAAAGGGAATAAAGATAGGAAAGAAAGAAGTTAAATTATCATTATAAGCAGATGACATGATATTCTACAAAGAAGACCCAAAAAACACCACCCAAAGACTTGTAGGTTTAATATTCAAATTTAGTATTGTATTGGGATACATAGTCAGCACCCCCAAATCAAACCATTCCTATACACAAGCAACAAACTTACACTGGGAGAAATTAAGGAAACCTCACTCTTTACAGTAGCATCTAAACAAATGAAATACTTTGGAATCAATCTAATGAAGGATGTAAAAGATCTACGTTGTGAAAGTTACAGTACCCTAAAAAAAGAGATTGAACAGAATATCAGAAAATGGAATGATATCCCCTGCTCATGGATAGGGCAAGAACCAACATAGTGAAAATGGCCATACTCACAAAACTGTTATACAGATTTAATGCAATCCCAACCAAAACACCATTAACGTGCCTCACAGATCTAGAGAAAATATTTCTAAAATTCATTTGGAACCAGAAGAGTCCTAGGATAGCAAAAGCAATTCTGGGTAAGAGAGACAAGTTAGGGAACATCACAAGCCCTGACCTGAAGTTATACTACTAAGTTACAATGATAAAATCAGCATGGTATTGGCAAAAACCCAGACCTGCGGATCAGTGGAACAGAATAGAAGATGCAGACACAGCCTCAAACACACTTAGTCATCTTATATTTGACAAAGGAGCCAAACATGTTCACTGGAAGAAAGATAGTCTCTTTAAAAAATGGCACTCAAAAGTAGGGCTGGGAGTTTGGCTCAGTGGCTTAAGTGCCTATCTGGCAGGTGTGAGGTTGTGAGTTCAATCCCTGATGCCGCCAAAAAAATAAAAATAAAAAAAAAATAAAAATAAAAAATGGCACTAAACTGCTTGTCTGTTCTACTGATTTTTATGTAGATTCTTTGTAAATAAAAAAGTTAATGATTCAAAAAATAAATAAAAATGAAAACGGTACTGGATAAACCGACTTTCAACATTCTGAAGACTAAAACTAGACCCATGTCTATCACCATGCACTAAACTAAAGTCAAAATGGATCAAAGATCAAAATATTAAAACAGAAACACTAAATTTCTTGGAAGAGAAAATAGTTAGAAATCTTGAAAACATAGGTGCAGGCAGAGACTTCATGATCAAAACTCAGACTGCATGAGAAATACTATAAAGAATCAACAAATGGGATCTTACCTTATTATAAAGTTTTACACATCAAAATAGATCACCAACAGGATGAAAAGACAACTTACAGAGTGGAAAAAACTTATAGCCATTTGTTCCTCAGACAAAGAATTTATATCTAGAACTTATAAAGATTTGAAATAAAACAGGCCCCCCAAATACAAAGACCCAATCCAAAGATGGGCATCTGAGATGAATACACACTTTTCAGATGAAGACAAATGGCAAATAAATACATGAAAAAGTGTTCAGTATCATTGGTCATTCAAGAGATGCAAATTAAAACAACAATGAAATTTCATCTTACTCCAGAAAAAATGGATATTTTTAAAAAAATCAACCAATAACAAAGTCTGGTGAGGCTGTGGGGGAAAAGAAACTCTCCTAAACTTTTGGTGGGAGTGTAGACTGGTACAACCCCTGTGAAAGTCAGTGTGGAGATTTCTTTAAAAACCAGAATTACAGGTCCCTTTTGATCCAGTTGTTCCCCTTATGGTTATCTTCCTAGAAGAATTAAAAACATCATACCACAGTGATATATGTACACTTAAACCACAGTGTTATATGTACACTTAAGTTTATAGAAACACAATTTGTAATAGGTAAATCTTGAAAACAACCCAAATGCCCATGAACTGAGGAATGAATACAAAAGATGTAGGATTTTTTATGTAATGGAGTACTACTTGGCCATAAAGAATGATAAACTTGAGATTTTTCTAGGTAAATGGATGTAACTCAAGACCATACTCATAAGTGAAATATATTAGACCCATGTGTGTAAACATCATATTCTCACTAGTGTAAGAAACTGAATGAGTAAATAAGATCCAAAATGTATAGGAGATATTGCGAATTGGGATGAAACTGTCCAAAATAAAAGACAATATTAAAAAATGAATATAATGGGAAAAAAAAGAAAAGACGAACTGTGATGGGAGTAAGGGGAAAAGAAGGAAGGGAAAAGAAAAAAATTACATATACACAAATAATTGAGATAGCTACACAGTGAGTTTTACTTAGTTTGTTGAAAAGAAAGGTTTGTACTAAAATTGTTTGGACAAGATTTCATACCTATATTTTGTGCTCTTAATAACTATTATGAAGAAAACTATATGCAGTGTATTAATTATTGTTACTCTCATACTGGCCTGTTCTGAAAATCAGTTTGCTTGTTCTTTTTTTCTCTTTAAAATAAAATAAAATAAACCAGACTAGAATTATATTATGTTATGGAGATTTAAATATAATGTCTTATTTTGAAGAGAAGTCTACTCCTAATGAGGGGACATGCATCTACAGTTCTGAAAATGAGTGATGGCCAAAAATCTCAAATATTTTATTCTCTGGTGAAAATTTCATATTTATTCAAATCAGAACACACAATTAGATATACAGGATGAACTTGGATGATTGCATTTGATCTTCAGCCAAACCCTAATTCTAACGCAGAAGAGAGTGATTCCTAACCTCATTATGATGAGAATATTTGGAGCTGCTCTGTATGCTGGTATTTTTTCTTATTGTTATCATTTATCAGTATACAACAACAATGTTTTATTAGTTGTAATTTTAAAAAGGAATTTCGGTACATGAAACTCTTGTCTGCAACTTTGATTCAGTGTAAGAAAAGAGCTCAGCACAGGGAGTGGCAATTTAATTGTCATGAGAAGATGAGACAAGAACAGAGAAGAAACTAATATGTAAAAGACTTTTAGGTCTAAGAGAAAACCAATGAATGTCATGACACAGTCTATGAATAAAGATCTTAAAGTAGTTCAAGGCAAGCTAAGTCCTTTGAGAATTGAGTCATCAATAACACTGTTCCCTCCTTGGGACTCTGAAGAACAAGCAGCATAGCCTAGAGTCCTGTTCCTGCTGCAATGCATACACTTTGATAAGCTTATCTTTGCACTTACCCAGTGGCAACAGTTCATTAGCATTAAGCCTAGTGAAAAATATTTAAGAAAATGTTTTGTTCATGTTCTTTCTATATTATATGGAGTAGCAATATCAAATTGCTAATTATTTTATATTGCATGAATTATCAAATTAATAGAAGAAATTTTATAACATGAAACAATGTAGGTCAACTTTGGTGGAAATTAAAAAAAGTTTGTATTTTTATAATTCTTTTTCATGAGTTTGAAAGAGTGTGACCAAATGTAAAGTTTGTTTGCTTATCTTCTACTTGCTGATTCAATTAAAACTTCCAGTGGTTGCATAGCCACTTTGCTGACATCGTATCTCCAGGGCAAAGATGAGGGAAGAATGATGTCGATGTCCCAGTTAGCAAATACATAAAGCAAAGATAATTAAAGCATCCCCCAAGAGGGACAAAAGGATGTTGGCTCATTAAATCCTTTCTCAGGACATACTTTTTGAGTTACAGGTGAAAGTCAGAGTATAAATCCCCACAGTTTGTCTTCCAGGCACTTCTAACAACAACAAATGAGTATTGAGTAATCTTCTTCTGTGATTGTTTTTAAGACCAGGATCATATGACAATATGTTATTTCCTTAAAGTATCATTCCAAACATCACTTGATATTGTGAGATTATTCCATAAACTCATTGAAACTAAGTAGAATTTTCCTGTTGGATTCAGGACACATGCATTTCAATTACATGAAAACATTTTTACTAAAGTCTCAAATACCCATTTTTCAAGCTAAATTGGCTTCATTTCACAATTTGCCCTAAGTATTCACTACATGTAATAATCAAATGTTGTTGAATTGTCATACATGTACAACATTGCACAATTCCAAATTCTTGTCTTTTATAGGAATGCATAGCTCTTCTGTGATCTCTCTGCATTCCCAGTTTATTCCTACTTTAAGGAGTTCATTTATTCTTGTTAGAAACAAATTAGTTTTGAAGATACTATTTTTCATGCTTACAGTAACTCCACATCTACTTGTAACTCTATTTGTAAAGTTTAATTAATTGTTTAATCCTGGTGCTGCTTTTGTTTTACTAGCCAATACCTTGAACAGTTTTTAAATGGGTATAAATGTTTTCTGCTTTGTTGACATGCTTAGATGCCTTTTCTAAGATGTCTTACATGCTACTGACAAATTGAAGACATTATTAGACTAGAAAAAGTAAATAACAATACTTTTCCTGAGAAATCCAGGTACCTTTTTACTTATCTTTGAGATGGCCCCACAGTTTGTGTGACTGGTTCTAAGGGAAATGATATTTATTTTTTATAGGTGAATTATTTATGCTAAAAGATGGTTAAACATTTAAAAATATTCATAAATAACATTTTTTACTCAGGAGTTAATCAAGGTTTTCCTTTTACCTTAGCCAAATTTTATGCCACTTTCTCTGTATGCTACATGGGGGTCACACAATGTCCTTTTCAATGATGAGGCTGTGTCCTGTGACACATTTGTCAGGATGTGAAAGAACTAGAATTTCTGTCCAGTGAATAGATAAGGTTAAGAACCAGTCCACATGAATACCTGCAAACTCTTTCAAAGATTATTAATGACTTTGCCCTCTTAAATGTAGGCTCAATTTAAATTTTTGTATATTTTAGTCATGGTATCTACTCTTTATTTACTTATTGCCTCTAGTATGCTGCAGCTCTAACCTAGGAGTCCCTCCACTTCACTGCCTAAGAAACATCTCTTAATCCCAGTACACTATAGCACAATGTAATTCATCTCTTACAGTCAACATTTTCTACATGAGTATTTACTCCCTTGTCCCTCTTACTTGGCAATCTATCACACAGCTCATGTTGTTTCTGTGTTGAACATTTAAAAAATTTTCATTAGTGTATTCATTATTCCTCCTTTTGTGAGTCACACATAACATTTGTTTAAAAGTCATAAATTTTTGGTGACATTTAACCTCTCTTTTTGTTTCTTAAAAATTTTCTGCTGGCTAGTTGAGAAACTAATTCATTATCTAATTTATTTATTCATCAATCAATACTCGTTTATCATTTTTTCTGTGACAGTCACTGTGTTGAGTAGAAATTCAATAGAATGTATCCTAGGAGAATTTAACATTGAAGGAGGCTATAATGTGTTTTATGAGTGTGAATTAAGCTTATTTATTAAATCTGCTTTACAGTAACTTCAAGTGAGATATATTTCCTTTTGACCTATTAGATGTAATCTTTATTTTATTTTATTTTATTTTATTTTATTTTATTTTATGTATTTGTTTTTTGGTACTGGGAATTGAACTCATGACCTTGTGCTTACCAGGTAGGCACTGTGCCACAGAGCTATATCCTTGGCCCTAGCTGTAAACTTTACACAAGCATTTATGAAGCAGTTGTATATTCTTTTATTTTATCTATTTATTTTTTTGTGGCACCAGGGATTGAACTCACAACCTCACACCTGCCAGGCAGATGCTTAAGCCACTGAGCCAAAATTAATTTAAAAGAACTTAATCCTCAAGAATGGATGGTAGACATAAAGGTAGTACCTGGTTCCAAAAGAAGCAAAGACTCTGCAGACAGTCTCTTGCTGTAATTCCTAAAGTAAATCAGGAAACTTTGTGCTTACTGGCCTAATTTGAGCTAAAGAAAAATTTCATTGCCATGTTTAGAAGCCAAGATCCACATATATGCTTAGGGGACTGTGGCTTATAGAAATCAGAGGATAGGTAGAACAGAAGCTGAGAAAAGTCTCAGTGGTAACAAACTGAAGAAATTAGTGAATCACTGTCTTAGTTATTTTCTTGATGCTGAGACAAAAACGCCAAATGCCTACAAGTTTAGGAAGGAAATGTTTATTTAGCTCGCAGTTTGTAGAGGCTTCAGTTCATAGTTGGCTGGCTTCAAGGAAGGATGGCATAGCAGAGGGTCATCACAGAGGAGAAAGAGTTCATCGTGGGCATAAGGTAGAAAGGCAGTGAAGCGGTGAGGTAGCAAGCAGCAAACAGTGACCCTTGTCCTAGAGGACACTAGAGGATGCTAGTCTTCTTTCTGTCCCTAACATTTTATTCAGGCTATATAATGTTAGATTGGGAAGCACTCATACACAAGGTGGTGAACCCCTAATTTTACCCAGAACTATGGCAAACAAATTAGTGGACTAACTTGGTAATCACACACCCTTGATCCTAGCATCAAACATTCTAGATCAAGCAACCTCTGAAAAGCCCAACCTACAACTGGATGAAGTTTTGGGGAGAGGGAACATATAAACAAAAGCAATAATATTCTACCTTTCTCCTCAAAAGTCTCAGGTACATCTGATTTTGCAAAAGGCATTTGGTCCATCTCCCAGAGTTGCCAAAGTGCTACCAGTTTCAGCATTTATGAAAAGTCCAAGTCTAAAATCTTTGAGATTGAAGGCAAAATCTTAGATGAAAGCCCTTGTACAAATGAAAAGAAAGTTAAACACGACACACAGTAGAACAAGATGGAAAGTTCCATTACAAAAAGTACAAAGAAGGGGACAGACAGGAATGGGAAAAAAGCAAGAAAAAAATCCTGCTGGGCAAACTTTAAATCTCATAGCTTTGTGCCCTGGATCCCTGACAATCTGTGGCTTTGCTTGCTTCTTGTAGCCTTCCTCAAATCTATCCACACACCTGAAACTCAAGCTTTATAAAAAGATTCCAATCACTCAAGGATTTAAAAATTGTAGCAGGCACTAAATATGGTCATCATGTTTCTGGCCTTCATAGCTCTAGTTATAGAGTTACAGCATAGTATGCTGTCTAGCAAGCTTCTGATTTTCACTGGCAGAGATGTCAAAATCCCTGGAGGATTAACACCTGCCTGGCTCTCTCTCTCCCTCTCTCTCTCTCTCTCATCCTCCTCCTGTGTTCTCCTATATAGGTAAATCTCAACCATATAATTAAGATTCACTTCATGGTTTTCCAATCTGCACCGAATTCCATGTGTCCACACTGGTTATGGATTTGAGAATGTACCCTGCATTGACTGAGTTCCCTTTTTGTGTCCATTTCTCAACAAATGTGTCCCAGGTTCACTTCACAATATGTTTGCCTTCAAATGTATAACAGAAGGTCCTATTCCAAGGGAATCTGAAGAGACACTTCAGTCTGATATAACAAAGTACCTATTTTACCTCAGCCTTAAAACAGGTTTCTATGAGTTTGTAGTTTATACCACCATTGCCTCATGAACAAGTATCATAGGAACTGTAATGATTGTCATGTCCTTCAAATTCTCTTCATTGTGACATCATCTTTGTGGGATCCACTACTATTTTTGTCAGTCAACTGAGGTTTCTTTTCCTCAGTGCAGATCAAAATTATCAGTTGGAAAGTTCAGCTTCATTTATAGTTTTGGATTTTGAGTATCAAGGATTTTTAGCCTTAGTGTTACAATTCTGTGCCCTGAATGCCAGTTGCCCTTGGCCTTTAGTGACACAGATCTCAACAGTTTGTAGACACTCTATCAGATGCTCAGCTGTTGAGACAGAGACATCTTTGGCAGCTTTCTGGAGTTCTATGTGAGAGCAGCTTATACTGCTTCTCTGTGATCCTTTGCAGGTCTCTGCAGTGACAGAGACTGTTGCTGATAGTTGTCATTGGCCACTTCCAGTTATCACTGGTCAACACAACGAATCTCTTGTTAATCACTGCCAGTCTTCATCACTGGCTGCTGGTCTCTGTTAATTACTTTTGGAGCTTTTCAGGATTATCAGAACTGAGCATTTATAGCTTCTTTTAGTGCAACACTCTACCCATGGTAAGAATCATGAGTAAGTTTATAGAGCTCTCTGAGTGGGGCTTTATTTCAATCAGCACTGAAATTTAAGAGGCCACTACACTGGAGGTAGCTCCCTTTCACTGACCCAAGTAGTGTGATGAACATGGCTTTTTTCTTTCTTTAGTTAAGCTACTGGATAGTATTGACACAGGGAAATGAAACTCCTGACCTACTATATGTCTGGTATGAGTTTGTGTTCTCTAAAATCAAAGAATGAATTTTAGGAACAATGGAGGTTAAGAACAGAAATATTTATTGAGTGAAAGAAAACTTCTACCTGAGAGAGAGATAGAAGGGGTCCCAAGTGGGTTGCCAAAGACCCTTGTAATTTTTAGTGACTTTTGGGGAAAACTGGGAACTCACATCACAAAAGGGCATGAGGTGGGACAGAACTGTGGTGAACCAATAAGATTCATTGTTTAGGTAAAACTGACCAAATCAGGGACAAATGGGGAAGCAAGTCATCTAGCAAGAGAACATTCTCACGGATCAGTGACTGTTTCTGTAGGGGGCTGGGATGGTAATTCCTGGCTTCTCAAGATGATCCATACCTAATCCCTAATGTTTATACTTAGGGTATGGTTGCATTTGTTTTGCCTTCTGTCTTGAGATCTGGCCCACAGCAAGAGGTGTGTGTCTCTTCCAAGGTCAGAAGACATCTGGTCCTTTGTGCTGGTTTCCTTAAGGACCTAGCCCTCTCTGACTGCCTATAATCTTTATACCTAACTCAGCAGCCTGTAATAGCATCATTAATAGTTTTAAAGCAACACCTTAGAATGCTTATGGTGGAGTATTTTATATTAGATAAGTGAAATTGTTTTTTCTGTAGAAATTTCTTTAGTTTTTCCCATTAAAACTAATTGAGGACACAGAATGAAAGCTCCCAGTTTGTGAAACGTATATAGACAAGTTTCATCTCATACTAGTAAAGAAAATAATGCTTCATTAAACCATGTTCTGTATGCACACATGTCCATAAAGCCTATTTTGTTTTAATAGTTTTCTTTGCCACCAACCAGAACACAAGTAAGACTGCCTTCCGGGGGCCTGCACAACCAGCATGGACCCCAGGAGGAGAAAGAAATGGGCTTCTTGGGAGCCCACCCAGCCGGGCCTGAGCACCTCCAACCAGGACACAAGTAAGACTGCCTTCCAGGGGCCTGTGCAACCGGCGTGGTCCCCAGGAAGAGAAACATGCCCCCCCCTGCCCCCATACGCCTACCTGCGCACAGGCTAAGAATCAAGGAAAAAGCCTGCCCCCCTCCAAAGCAACCTGCTCGTTTGGAGGTCTGGCTACATTGATAGCAACTAAAGTATATAGATCAGTTGGATGCTAGTATTGTTTTGTTTATTTTGCAGGCCTGGGGCTGGCAGTCTGGGCATCTCTTTGGAAGATGACAGTGTGCAGTGCAGCAAAAATGGGGGATTCTCTTCTGTCTTGTCTTTGAGGCCCAATATTGTTCTCGTTGTTTTGCTTTATTCTGATTAATTTTTTTGGACTTATTTTATATTCTGTTTTTATTGGTTTTATTGTGTGCTTTTTTTTGTTTGATTTTACAATAGCTGTTGGAAAGGTTAACTATTCTGAAAATAACAAGATATAATATAGTAGCTATTGTGTTCATAGAATCTTTCTTAGAAGTTCTGTACCAGTTCTACTGCTTTGTTTTGATTGACTTTGTTCTGTTATGTTTTGTTGGATTTTACTATCTGTAAAATAAAAAAAATTTAAAAATATAGCTTTCTTTTTATTGTTGAAGATAAGATATAATTGTTTAAAAACAAAAACTGTTTAATAGTCTCTGACAGATATTTGGCTCAGCAATCTTGATTTTAATCAATACTAAATAATAGATATCTGCACAATTAGATAGTTTTTCTTTCTGATGTTTGGAAATCCAATCAACTTAGTAGTTTTTTGTTTCCATTTTAATTAAATTATTTGGCAAATATTAGTCCTTAAGTACCTGTTCAGGTTGAAGTATATAGTCTCTTGATTTTCAGTATGAAAGAAGAAATATGACTTTTTTTTCCAATTGGTTATTGTGATTATTTCCTGATGTTTGTAGATTATTCAATTCAGAAAATTTGACAAAGTACTTGGCTATGCTTATAATAAAGGTAGTGATGCTACATAGAATGTTGATTTCTCTTCATTGTGTTGTACATCTAATCCTTTGTTAAAATACATGACCACCTTCAGATCTGCTAGAGGAGTAGCATGTTATAAAGAAAAAAGCATATCTCTGAAGGCAAGTGGACTAAACTGGAATCATAGTTCAGCTATTTACTAAAAGGATGACTTTTAGTAAGGTATCCAGCTTCCATCTTTCAACTCCTTTTCTTGAAATGAGGTTGCTACTAAATAAATTAGTGAGTTTTTCATGAATTCAACAAGCATACACACATATCTTCTAAATCAATACCTACAAAAGTGTTAAAGATTTTTCCACTGACAAAAAAATTTTGCAATATAGCAGATAGACATTATTCTGTTTCAAGATTCCTAGATGTCTTAGTTGGTAAAGAATTAATAAAATCAGCCAAAGGGGAAACTGAAATGCTAGTTATACATTTAATAGTCAACAAATTCCTTAATTATTGTTTCCCAATTTCAAATGGCAATAATTTGGTTTCTTTAGATATATTGAGGGAGTCTATGTTTTCTCTATGCAGTGTTTTTTGTCATGATTTCTATTAGAAATAACAGATATGGCAACGTATTTCTTTTAAAATATGTTGATTTAAGTGTGAAGCGAGAAAGTACAATCTAAACTATTTTTAAAAATTGTGTTTGTTGTACTGTTGCAGTAAACACCACAGAAAAGTGTCAATAAAAGTGGTGTTAAAAAGGTAGTGATAATTTGATTCTGTATGTTGGAGTTTCTAAAATATTATTTGAGTTGGAACAGGTTTGAATAATAGTTGTGTTCTGGAAATGTGACTAGTGTTGTGTTTGTAGTACTTAAACTTCATAAATAAGAAAAGATATTGAAATTCAATAATATGAAAGTCCATGTCCAGGTGTAGATACATTGTTCAACACTATTGAAGGCAGCAACAGACTTTAGATGACCAGAAAGAGGTCAAGCATATCTAGAGCCATGGTGAAGTGTCAAATAATTAGTGCAATTCAATAAAATCAGAGTCAGGAAAAGAATAGTTATACCCACTAACAAATATTCTTAGAACTTGAAGGGACAGATAGAGGTGAAACCTGTGCCATTCTTCCTAGAAATCACTGTTGAGAAGTGGTGAGGTGACCAAGATTAAAAACAAACAAACAAACAAAACAAAACAACAACAAAGAAGTGTGGTAACAAATGGAGATATTTAGTACCAAGAACACGGTAAACTTGGTAATTAAGGAAGGTGTTACAAATATTTGTATTCTCCAGGCTCACAAAGCAACCCTATTTTATATGGCTATGTTGACTTAGGAAATAAAGAGGATTGTAATGTTTCAAGAGTGATGAACTCAATCTGGGTCATCTCTATATGGGTCATTTGTCACCCAGAAGATGATCCAGAGGTCTTTCTGAAGATTAATTTGCTAAAAGCATGACTTTACATTTGATAGAAAACAGAGACAAAAAAAAAAAACCTCAAAATTGTTCCACTTTCTAAAGCCTTTTATATTGTTACAGTTTTCTGCAATTATAGGACAGAAGAAGTTATTTTTTTATTTATAGATTTATACACGGTTTTCTTAACTACTCTTGTTTGGAATCAGAAATACTGTATTCAGTGAACAGTTCTTTAAAAATACTTAACAACAATAACAAGTATCTCAAGGTTATGTCCTATCCTGTATTTTTCCTTTATGTCATTTGTAACAGCTATGGACTCTGACACTTAGTTAATTAAATCTTTCACATTGTCTGACGTGGTTGTGCAATTGCTCTAAGAATGCAATTTTTAAAGGTGGCAAGAAGAATGGCTAACCTTGATGAGTCAGTTAGCCAGAGTAACATGCTATTCAAGAAGACAAGAAAAGCATTAGAATACTTCTACAATGCATAAATAAAAGCCCCTCGACAGAGCATGGATGTGAAATGCCTGTGATCTTTGCGATGCTTCAGAAACAAGATAGCAAAGTAAACTAAGTGATTGCACAACTGCAAAATCTGTATCATTCCAATCAGAGATCTTCATTCATATTGATATAATTTATTATATTTTTCTCAAAAATTTTTACATAATTTTTTTATTATTTTTGTCCCCTTTTACTCATGTTGAAAAATATTCAGTTTATTATGATTTTCTAACACTCGGGAAATATCCAGAATGTTACAACCATTCCTAATATTCTGATCAAACCATTATTTTTGAATTAGTTCTTTAGATAAAGCAAATTCACCATTTTTTTTTTCACAGCACCAGGGATCAAACTCATAACCTTGCACCTGCCAGGCAGGTGCTTAAGCCACTGAGCCAAACTCCCAGCCCTGGTTTTTTGAGGCAGGGTCGCACTATGTAGAATTCACCTTTTTAATTGATAAATATTTCCACCATTGCTAAAAAGATTCAGCGGTGGTAAAGATTTCCAGTGTTGCTAAAAAGGTAATCTCGTGAAACCTGTTTGTTCCTTCTTAACACAGTCTCATGACTCAGAGACTCAACCTGTTAAATGGTAATGGACTTTGTTAGCATGCAGAATTTTTGGTCTGTTTCTGACTTTACAATTTTTGGCAGAGCTTAATGAACATTATAACATCAAATTTGCATTATATATTTGCTCTTAATTTGGCACTAAGATCAATAGCATTTGTGTTGTTTTACACCAAATGCTATTTACAGAAACCATATAATGTATCTCCAAATTATGTCTTTCTTGAGCAAAATATACTAAGAACAGAAAGATTGAGAGAAAAAAAAAAGGAAAACACGTTCCTTGAGCAAAATTCCATAAGACTGTCTAATATAAGAAATTTTATCCTAGGAACTATTTCTATACTCATGTTATCTTATTTTAATTACTATCTTTAAAAAATACAGATTTCAAGTGTCGTTCTTTTAGTTCTACCAAGAATTGAATACAAATGATGCATAGTAAGTTGCTACATTCATTAGATCTTAAAGGGCAAAATTTGCCCTGGAATTATTTTCCAGTGTTCAGAACAATTATCATAGCAAGAGATATAAAATAGATAGTTAACATGTGTTTACTAGATTTTTATCATCTATTCTTCTGAAAGAAACATCACATAACAATCATAATTTTGAGCAATGGCCTTTGTACTCTGGTGAGTTATTATAAATAAGTTTTAGAATAATAAGTTTGAGTGATAGGGTATGGAGGGGACTAAGTTGCTGGAATTTGAAAGCTGCTGAATAAGTGTCTGACATAAAGAAGCTAGGTCAAATAATGTTGGTGAAAAATGTGAAAAAATTAGACAGCTATTATCTTTATGAGAAATAATATCTGAAATTTGTGTTTACACTTTAGTTACAGACATGGTAATGCCAGCCAATAGATTTGTAGTTTACTCTTACTATTGATAGGGAATGAAAGGTCATCTATTTTTGGATGCTGAATATTAAAGTGGGATTTAAAACAGAAAAGAAAATAAAAATCAATTTAATGAAACTGTTATATTGGTTTTAAGACAGTTAGCAAAGATTTCCAATTCAAGCAATAGGGCAGTGTGAATATTCTAAGAACAGTATCTGATATAATCACACTCCTGTATATAACACAACTGAATAAATGCCTGTTAAAATCAGAGCAGTGATTAAAATTAGAAGCTAGTGTTGCCAGAAGTGTAAATGTCTGTTGGAAGACACTAGCTATAAAAAAGAATGGAAAAATCCAGGGAAAGGTTGTTCAACACAGTCGGGAAGCAGATGTGTGGGACATTAGGATCATCAGTGTGGCCAAATTTCTTGCCTGTGTACACAGGGAAGGGGTGAGAAGTGAACGTGGTGAGGATACGAAGCATGGTGTGATTCCCTGATGGAAAGTGTCATACAGGTTGTAGAGTTAAATTTGAGTGGTATATAAGAGAAAGTGCTCAGTTTTACTGCTCTTGGCAGAACCTGCACAAATTTAGTGATAAATTATGGCAGGGCATAGAGTCAGTTTAGGATATTGGTATTCAGGATGGCAATGAATTCCCTTATTGTGTTACTGGAGTTCATAAAACCTGAGTTCTAACAGATCCTTGGAAGATATGCTGGGGGTTCCCTGGATGGAGTACAGAGAGCTAAAGTGGACCTCACTATAGTCAGAGTCAGGTGATGGTGTGGGCTTTCTGATGGATTGTGCTATGAGAGCATAGAAAACTTACTTCTAAGTGAACCAAGATGAATTGAAATAGCTTTACTGAAAGAACAAACAAGCGATTAGAAGTGAGAAAGAGAATCAAAATCCAGATGCTTCTCTTTGAATTTTATTTCTAAATATTTTTTTAAATGTTTTATGTTTCATTCCATCATGTTGCCTTATATTTAGAAACAGATGCCTGAGAGATTGGAATGCAAGGTGACCTGCTTTAATAGAGAAAAGGTGAGTTTGGTTTTCTTTTTTTTTTTCCTTCCTACATATAATGATGAGAAGGATAGTCAGCTCATACTTCTAATTGTCTATTTGTTTAAATGATACTTATTATAACATGATTACTAAAAAAGGGAACTGATAAAATAAGTGAAATTGAAAAGATTGGAAGAGGTATCAAATTAATTTTTTGTCATTCTTTATTCTGCACCAAATACTCTACAGAAATGAACATGTAAGAAAATGCATATGTCAGTGAGATACTATATACACATGATAGTAATCGCAATCCCTATAATCTTGAGGGCAAAATCCTGAATATTTTGAAAAAACATTTTATAATGTTCATAGAAGTGAAGAGGAAAACAGGAAAAGATAGATAGATATGAATAAATATATTTGTTAGGAATGTGTGTTTTGGGAAAAATTGCATCTATAAACATATGGAAGAAATAGTTGCAAAATTTTCTCTAATAAAGGGAGAATAAAGAGAAAGTGCAAGTATAACCTGTCTGATCATGTTTGTTTCAAAGAAATATTTTGCATATAAATAAAGATATACTTTGTTATCTTTTATCTGGGAATGCCCAGAGATTTTACTAAGCTAGGTAAAAAGGCGGTTAATTGCCATTATATCTAGCCATACGCGTTAAGAATATACAATAACTTAATCAGAATCTTTAATTCTGATTGTTATCTTATATGACATTGTATTTCTGTTTTAAATTTTTTCTTATTATCCCAAGTAGTTTTCTGGCAGCAATCTGTTACTTTTCCTTTGGGATTAAATTTATCCTAAGGAGATCAAGTGGAAGCCAGTCTTTTAACTTCATAAGCTTATTTTATCTCAAAGCTCATTGTCCCCTGATCTCTAAATCATTGTTCCCAGCTTTCTAGCTGGGATACGTACAATGTGCTTTTGCATGGCTAATGTGCACAATCCTCCTGAAATGGAAGAGTAGAGTTAATCCACTAATATGTTCTGTCTGCTTAGTATCTAGTGTGAATCCCACCTGCTTTAAATATTAAGTCACCTATCTGAATTTTGCAATGTTGATTTTTATGAATTTATAGCTAAATGCCTTTCTAATAGCAACTCCATGAAGGAAGCCACATCAATAACATCCAAAGATATGGTTACTCTTGGGGAAGTTATGAAGGTACAATCCTGACCAACTGCATTGTGTTAAACATATGATTTCAATGAGTGATTCAGTGGGAAATTAATGTTATCAGTTCTAGAGCTATAGAAAACATTAAAATTGCTTCAAACATGAGAAATGAGGACTCCTAAATGTTCTTTATATAGCTTATCAAAGATGAGGAACATTTCCTCCAATTTAATCAGTTTTTATCGGATCAAAAAATGCACAGTTGTGCACTTTAAATCATGTGCAATTTAATTATTTTATGTATGACAATATTTAGATTATTATTATTTAGAAAATTTTCTAATAAGCCACTCTATATCAAGTTTTGTGTTACAGTACATGGGAAGCTAGGTTAAGTAGATACAAATTGATTAGACTATACAAAATTGGTGAAACTCCCAATAATCTGTTCCTGTTTTCAATGGTGTCTCAAAGAAGGCAACAATACATTTCTTAATGAGCACCAAAAGATGGGTGGCTTTCAGAATAGATCTTAATTTTCTATGTGGAACACAGGAACAGTTTATTTCAAGGAAAGTGATATATTTAGTGACTAGTTACGTCCTCGTTCAAAATAATGTAAACCATGCTTTTCAAAATTTGGTATTTCCAGAAAATTTGCTGTATGACATCTATTGACAACTCATTGTCAAAAAATATCAGAATTCTCTTAGACCTTGTAGTCCATTCACATATTTTATTTTTATATATAAAATTTAATTTTGTCTATAGTAAGTAAGAATAATATTAGTAGGTCATTTTTTGTACAGCATTTACTATTTTGAACTATATTTCTTAAGTGTTAAAAATTTAATTCATTCAATGTTTAAAACAAGCCCATGACATTCACATTGTTATTTTTCTTATTTTCTAAACAGGGAAAAGGAAGGACCAAGAAGTTCAATAACCTGCTGAGATTATAGCTTGGAGGTGAGTATGTCATCAGAGTTAGGATTCAAGGATAATTCAAATTAAAGCAGTATTTTGCCTCCCATTTTATCACTACTTAGACACAGAAACATAGAATAAGTTGTCCACAATCTTTTAAGCAAAGACTAGCAAATTTGCTATCTCTACCCAAGACCTATTTTGGAGTTTCTAAAGCTCATCTAATTAAATCCCTATCCCAAATCCCAAAATATTACTATTACTACATAGTTGAATATTTTCAACCCAATTCACAGTGTTTATTTACATACTTATTAGATCTAGTGTCCCATAATTTCCTTGACTCTATATATTCCTTTTGACACTTCCATTTTCTCACGCAACACTGATATATTTCCAAGGATGCCAGAGCTACACTGAACCTTTCACTTGCTTTCTTATTTTATCATTGCTTTTGTTGGCTTTATAGATGAAGGCTTGGCTGATTTTTCTATGTCCTGTGGGTCAAATTATTATTTTAAAAAGGTTTTCAAAATATCTTTTAAGAAAAGAGAGCATTTTATAAGTCTCATATCTATTCCAAAAATCCACTTCCACTTTAATCACTCTCTATAAAAATTTTAATGACCATACATCAGCAGAGCTATAGGAGTGTTATTAAAATAGTACCATGAATAATCCCCAAAGTCCTTTCTACTTCCTGAGAGAAGGAGATAGCAACAGATAATAATAATTTAACACATCTCCCAGTATTAACTGGCTCAGTAAGAAGCCATCCCATTTGGCAGGCAATCACTTCTTTAATCACACTTGGGAGAAAAACCATGCAGAGCTGGTACAGTGTCACATCATCTCATTATATTACGTAAACTATGGTGGGTCAAAGCTGTAACAGAGATAACAGGTGAGCAATTCTCATCGTGTTATGAATCCAACTGAATAAATACTCATTTGAGTTTGAGATGTTAATTCAGTGAAATAAAACCAGACAGGTATCATTCTAGTCATGCTGTGGCCTCTTAGTTTTTACAACTAAAACTAATAGATCAATTAATGTCAAATTAGTTTCTTAGGTTTTATATGAAAAGCAAAGCCTCACAAACAAGAAAATCTCTGGGTTTTCTTCATATTAATTTCTGTTCCACAAGAACTTTTGTTATTTAAAAGGATTATGTAGCAATACATTCTTAATATTTCTGCATTTTGCTTGTAATCTCTTAACATTTATCTCCTTTGAATTTGGATTGTTTTGAAGCAATGATACAAAATGAATAATGGGTTTAAAGTAATTAACATGCAAAAAAAGAGAATAGGAAGAAAGAAAATAGAACACACATATGCACACACACAAAACAATGTTAATATTGTCTCTGGATTTGTACAGCATACTCATCCAGGCCCCTCAAATGATGAATGCTGCTAAAGAATTTGACACAACTCTTATCAACTTTTTTAGTTTATGCACTTGTCTTATAAAAGTAATGAAAAAATATGTTCTGACTGAAACAAGGGCTAAGACAGCTGTAGATCTGGGTTTTATTTTCCCATGTTCCATTTCTTTGTTCAATTATTGTGGGTCATTGGCAAGTACATTTGTACATCTTCAACCCAGTTCCTCTACAATCTGTTTTCTTATTCAGTTCTGAGTCTGTAGATCTAGTTTTTCATAGACCTCTCCCATTTGCCTTGCAGTCCCTGCAGCTGCACAGTACATGAGGATACCTCCAAATTCCCAGGTAACCCTGAGCCCAGGACTGATGTAGAATCATAAAAGACCAGGTATTTTATCTTTTATTAAGACAAACTCTGACACAGAATTTATACCCAGAATGTCATGCAAGATCAGGCTAAAGTTGACCTTTTGTAGAATTTATCTCTGAGTGTTCCTGTCTTTGGATCCCTATCCTTCTTTGCTCATCTTTCCATACCCTTCCTAATTTCTTCTAGATACTGCTCCTTAATCAATCAAAGAAACACTTAGTCAAATTAATACAGTTTTAATCACATGTATTGGTGTTCTGCTCCAGAGAGTCTGGCTGAAGGATCTAAAGACACAGCCTAATCCTGTAAAAATCTAATACCTTTTATTTGGATCATGAACTAAGCAACACTTTCTTAGCTTTACCTCTTACACCTACATTTCTATATAAAATACAATCTTCTGTAAAGTCAAATGAACAATTAAAGGATAGTACTGTACATAACACTGAAGACTATAATAACTCAATGTATGTATTTTAGTGGTAGAGTGGTCACCTGACACATGTGAAGCACTGGATCCCAACATTGCAAAACAAATATTTCATATATATTCACACACACATGCATATCTAACTGCGCTTGAGAAATAATTTATGATATTCAGAACTAAATGCATTTTTTATATTATAGTAATTTTGTCACAGTATGGGAAGTTGAACCTGGGTTTTAACAATGAGTTACATATCAAGCTCTTTTTATTTAGTTTTTGAACAGTTTCATGCTAAGTCACTGAATTGCCCAGGCTGGGTATGAAATTATGATCCTGATGCCTCAGTCTATGAGACTGCTTGGTTTACAGATGTGTGCTGTCATTCCTGGTTTAAGTTTTTAAATGATTTCTTTAAAGAAGTAAAAGTGATATTTCTTAATTTTTTCATGTTCATTTTCATGTGGCAGTGATTTCATGTGGAGCTAATACAGTAGATTTTAACCACATTTTTGGAGTTTTGATCACCCCTATGTACTCATTGCTTCCTTCAAATTAAGTGAGCTATAAGTGAGATTTATTTCAGAAAGACTCACAAAATCATAATTCAGTACTTAAATGATGATTTCTTTCATTGCAGTTTACAGACCAAAAACTTGAACCGGAGCGATATTCCCATTTTTCACTCTGTATGCATTTTCTAGTATTATTAGACAGGTCCCATTATTGTGGAAACAATAATACTTTCCTCAACACACTTAAAGTATGTCTCATTTATTGCTAGATGATGGCAATCACTTTCATAGCTACAGAGTTTTGAAATTTTGGGGACAGAGGGGCCAACTATTTAATTAGTGGTCTTTGGCTGTGTCTGATCTTCCATACTAGCAATATTTTTATTTACCTTGGGGATTAATTTAAAAGTATAAATGCATGTAACAGTGAGGTTATTTCCAGTAAAATATGCCATAGGAAGATATGCTATTTCGTTCCACTTAATAATAAGCCTAACTTGGAATAAAGCAAAGGAAAAAAGTATCATTGGAGAGATGCAATTTAAAATGTACCATGTTAGAAAGCATGGCAAATCAGAGTGAATACTTTCTGTAATGAAATATATTTTATAATTACATGGTAAACTAAGTATAGAACTGATGATGTGCAGAAGTGTTTAACTGAAAAACAAAAACTTGTTTCTAAAACAAGTCAGCCAAAAGATGAGCTCACTTTTGTATCGTTATGAAACCTTTATCTCTTTGCTTTCCAGTGTATTTCATTTTCTTATATTCTTCACAAGTATTGTATATGCATATTTTGTTGAAATGCTTCATGGTGAAAGATATAATTTATTTTCTGCTACAAATCTTACATGTCAACTAAGGTGATTTCTCAGCAGCCTAGAAAAGTAAGCTAAGTATTACAATAAAATAGGAGGCAATACTATATATCTACAAGAGAACATGATGAAGCAGGCATGTTTGATATACATAACAAATCAGTGTTATAAAATGACTTTAACTTTGGAAATACAGAAACATTTAAAGAAGGAATTTCATGTAATCATCATAAAAAAACAGCTATAAGTTCTCTCTATGTTTGTATACTTACTTTAACTATTACAATATATCCAAACACTCAGTTTTATGGTTGTTTGCCTATTTGTTGTTTTTTAAAATTTTACTTTAAAAAGAATAAGGCCAAACAAAATAAAACAGAATAAAGTCAATCAAAGCAAAACAGTGAAAGTGACACAGGACTTCAAAACAGAATTATCAACAATAGTTACCATAATGGGTCTTGTTATCTTCAAAACTGATGCCTATACTATCAGACATAATAAAATCAAACCAAACAGGACAGAATAACACCAATCAAAACAAAACATTGAAGAAAACAAAACAATAAAACAGAACAAAACAAAACAACAGTGAGAACAATATTGGATTTCAAAAATAAGACAGATGGAAATCTCCATAGTTGCTATATTGCATATTAATATCCTCTAAATAGATGCTCAGACTACCATCATTAGGCCTGCAAAGTCAATCAAACAATGCAAGAATTAAATTGTGTTTATACCTCAGTTGCTATCAACTCAGTCTGTGATTCTCCAAATCAGCTGGTTGCATGGAATGGGAGGCTCTTCTTCTCTCCCAGCCCACACAACAGCTAGCTCACAGGAAGGGCGTATTGGCTTCTTATTTCTCTTCCTGTCCCCGCATGGCCACTACTTGCTAGCTATTGTTGAGTAATGAGTATTTCCGAACTTAGAAAATAGCCTTCTAAAGCAAGTTTATTAGAAGCTCTTCTGCTTTGGCTTTCATCATAATTCACTTAGTTATTCTCCAATTTAGGCTTTACAAGTGGCAGCTTTCAGTAAACTTTGCCAGTGGGTAACAGTTGAATTAACTAATGCTCTTGCATTAGTTGCTGCAATTTCATGTGGCTCAGTCACCCTGACAATTTTTCAGTCCTAATTTGTAAGGAGGAAATCCATAGCAGAACAATAAAACATAGAATGATAAATTTTCATTTTTTGAGAATCAGAGTTGAATATCAGAGTTCTCAAGAGAGAGGATAAAAAGGTACTTGAGGTTTAGAACCTCAAATATGTTGATTTTTAATTTTTTATGCCACTTCTTTCTTTAACATAAACAATGAGAAATTCAGGCCGAGGACTGGATGAGGCTAAACACCAGTGTCTTTTTACCCTAGGATTCAGTTAACTAGGATTTAGTCAGAAAAAGAAATGAATTTCTGAGAGAAAAGCAGTATAGTTGCAGAAAAGTGAGTTGGGGTAGTAATTCCAAACTTAGAAACTGCAAACTGACAGTTATGTTTCTGAATTAGTTAAAATTAAAATCTGCAAGTTTGGAAGAATGAGGGGCAATGCATACATTGCACTAAGAATTAAAAACTATGTTTTTTAAAAATACTGAAATAAAATATGATTTATTTTATGAGACAGAGAAATCATGGTGGTGATGCTTTTATGTTTGTCTGCTTTCTCTAAACTTTTATGAAAAGGTGTAGCTATTACCTGACATAATTTATCCTACAGTTTGGGGGTATAAAATGTCAGCACTGTGATTTTGTGTATCAATATTATTAATATCACTCATTCTATAAATTAATGTCATATATATTAATATTCATTAATATTATTATTATTTTGGGGGTACTGGGAATTGAACTCATGACCTCGCACTCATTAATATTATTTTTGTGGCACATGAGAATTCATACTATTTGAATAACTTTTCTATTAAGTTAAACTTTAGAAGAAAATGGTTGAATGTTCTAATAATGATGCAGTTCCTACAGCATTATTCCCTCAGTTGGGGAAAAGATACTTCTAAATATGTGTTACACTAAAATCAATCCAGGTTTGATGTGCTTACTTTTCAAGCTCCTTCTTACATATGGAAACTGAATTCAATAATCATTTTATCAGTGTATTAAACCATGATACAGGGAAGGTATTGCTGCAGTTTTTCAGTAATACTTCAGTACTCCCTACTGCTCTGACTCTTCTTGTAAATAGAAATGCAGAAGAAAAGAGAAATAAGCTGAAAGCAAATTTGCTGTCTAGCAGGCAATTCAATATCTGACCATTTACTCAGAAGTGAGAAACACATCTGAAATGTATGGAATGCACTTTGAAATGCCACGTCCCCTCTTTTCCTCAGCTGAGGGATCTTCTAAACATTCTCTCCCCTTTCAAACATTTCCATACCTTGTTACTTGTATGTGTGTGTGTGTGTGTGTGTGTGTACATGTGCATGTATGTGTATGTTAAAAGATATTGGCAGCACTTTTTCCAGCAGGTATATACCAAGTAGAGTTATTCTTACAGTGAAATAAATTGGACAGAGCCTGTTGGGTCACATTTATTTTAATCTCAGCCCTGATGGATGAGATTAAAAGAAGCAGATTATCTCATCATGAGTAGAAAACAATTGCACTTGCCTCTCTTTTAACTGGATTTAGCATTGTGATCTTGTAAACCAGCAGGGCATGTTAATCCATAAGCATTTCCCCTCCCTCACAGGCCTTAGGAAGTCTATGTGATTGTGATTTTTTTTTTCATTTCAAATCACAAGGTCATTAATTTTTTAAAAAGTATGCACCTTCTTGTCTGGAGAGTAACATATCCCCAGGTAATTCCTAGTAACACTTTTTCCTCTTCATGGTGAATTCATACACTCTTTCCTCAGGTCAAATATTTGGAGCACAATTAAACTGATACATCTGCAATAAGGGAGCTGTAATATTGAAGATTGTAGTGTGTTTTTTTTTGTTGCAAAATGATTGAAAGAATAACAAGGATGACACAGAATTTCAAAATAAAATAATAGGAGATTAACAATGGTTAATATAATTCATAGTGTTATTTTTAAAGTAGTTGTTCACATTAAAAGATATAGACATGAAAAAATGATCAGACAATGAAAGCACAAACCATTTTTTGATGAACTAACAGAGATTAAGATTATAATTATCTTTCATATCTGTATCTATCTATCTATTCAATTATCTACCTATGAATGATATTTTCCCTGACTTCTTTTCTCCTTTCCCATCCCAGTTTTTCTTTCCTTTTGAGCAGTTTCTTCCCCTTTCACTTTCATAACAGCTATTGTACATTTTGGATCTTATTTACTGTTTCAGTTTTTTACACTAGGGAGACAAGGTGAAGTTTACACATGTGAGCCTGATTTATTTCTCTTATGAGTATTGTCTCAAGTTGCATCGATTTACCTATAAAAACCTTGAGTTTATCCTTTTGTATAGCTAAGTAGTACTCCATTGTATAAAAATATCACTTTTTTTTATCTGTTCAGTGATTGATGGCATTTGGATTGTTTCCAAGATTTAGCATAAATAAAACCCAAACTGCGCGGGAAGTACTTCAAAGAGTCAACAACTGGGATCTTATCTTATTAAAAAGTTTTTGCACATCAAAAGAAATCACCAACAGAGTGAAAAGACAACCAATCTGTGGGAAAAATTGAAGTCAAATGTCCCTCAGACAAGACTGCCTTCGGGGGGCTTGTGTGACCAGCATGGACCCCAGGAAGAGAAAGAAATGGGCCTCTCGGGAACCCACCCTGCTGGGTCTGAGCGCCTCCAACAAGCAGACAACTAAGACTGCCTTCCAGGGACCTGCGCAACCGGTGTGGACCCCCGGAAAAGAAACATGCGCCCCACCCCCATCCCCCTGTACGCCTGCCAGTGCGCTGGCTAAGAATCAAGGACAATGGTCCCCCCCTCCCCACCATAAAGCAACCTGCTCATTCAGAGGTCTGGCTAAATTGATAGCAACTAAGGTACATAAAACAACTAAATGCTAGTATTGTTTTGTTCGTTTTGCAGGCCTGGGGCTGGCAGCCTGAGCATCTCTTTGGAAGATGACAGTATGCAATGTAGCAAAAATGGGGAATTCTCTTCTGTCTTGTCTTTGAGGGCCAGTATTGTTCTCATTGTTTTGTTTTATTTGAATTAATTTTTTGGCCTATTTTATACTCTGTTTTTGTTGGTTTTATTTGTTTATTTATTTTTTTGGTTTGATTTTACTATACCTGTTGGAATGGTCAACTGTGCTGAAAATAACGAGGTATACTATAGTAGCTATTATTTTCATAGTATCTGTATGGGGTATGCTATGTTCCCCCAAGTCCTCACATACTTTTGATGGGGCTAAGTCTGGCACTTGCTTGTGTTCGGTTTGCTGTACCCGCCCAGGGGTGGAGCCAACATACAATGTAAGGGAAGGCGGGTCTTCCTCTTGTTTGCTTGCTCTTCTGCCTCTCTCTCTCGCTCTCTCTCTCTCTCTCTCTCTCTCTCGCCAGCACGCCTTGCTGCTTGCGACTGCCGTGAAAGGCAGCCCTGCCCCGCCACACTGCATTGGTGCCAACTTAAGTATGGACTGAAACTCCCAAGAAACTGTAAGAATAAACCTTTCCTTCCCTAACTTCGGGCGTCAGGTATTTTGTCTTGGCAACAAGCGAAAAGTAACTAAGACAGAATTTGGTACCAGAGAAGTGGGGTCATTGCTGTGACTATTCCTGACTATGTGGTTCAAGAGCCTTTGGAAATGGCTTGCGGGGAAAGTTTGGAAAGGTTCAGAGATGTCATCTACATGCATAGAGCTGGAACAGCTTAGGCTGTTTTGTATGGGAGATTCTGGTTAGAGCTCAGGAGACCGGAAGGCTGATAGAAAGCCTGCTGGTAAAGACCAGGCTCGGGAGATTTCTGCTGGGAAGAAGAACGACATTGGGTGTTGGACTCCACACGATGAGTGTTATGGTTTGGCAGAAAGTTTGTCTACGTTCTGCCCATGCGCAGAGACTTTGCCTGAGACTGAGATTAAGGGCAAAGGATTAATTACTCTACAGAGTGAAATTATGAGGCAGCCAAACATTGAAATGGTGGCCTGGCTTTTGTTGGGGGCTCTTAGCCAGATTTATGTTGTGGATAAAGAGCAAGGAGCCCAGCATGGCGATTTAAAACGTGAGTTTGGCTAGGAAGCTGTGGACTGTAAAAATGGAGCTGAGACCTTGATTGCTGAGAAGGAACAAAAGAATAAAAGTGATGGCCTGGGGACATCCCGGGAAGCAGCGGGCCTCCAGCCTTTGCAGCCTCAGACCTTCAAAAATGAAAGAGTTTACTCCAAGGAAAAAACCGCAGAGTGTCCTATCCCGGAGTGGCGACAAAAAGCCTCAGCATGCCTTGTCCCAGAATGGTGACAGAGGCCACAGGAGGTGTTGAAAGGTTCACGGCCGTGCCATGTCCCAAAATGGCAGCGGCCATGCCGGATTCCAGAATGGCGGCATAGAGAAGCTGTTCCTCACAATCAGGTTCAGAGAACTCAGCAATCCAGGCAGCCGACCCCTACAGTCAAGAGAGAGGAAAGCCTGACTACTGCTCCAGCCTGCAGCGGACCTTGGCGGCATCCATATGGTGCTGGTTTTAAGTACAAGAAAAAGCTAAGGCAGCTTCCACCTCGCCTACAGAGAACAATGTGTAAAGATGTAAGGGTGGAGCCAGGGAACATGGATCGTCCAAGGAAGGCTTTGGAAGTTAAAACTCCTGAAAGTGCCGTGGGGTTGGTGTCACTCAAGTCTGTTGGAACTTGTAACCAGATTACTTCAGATGCTGAGCAGAGAACTCCAGGACTTAATGTTTGCCCTGCTGGATTTTGGACTTGCTGTGGTTCCAGTGCTTTGTATTCCCCTGCTTGTAACTTTTGGAATGGTAATGTTTATCTTGTGCCTTTGTATGTTGGAAGTGCTTAACCTGGTTTTCATTTGTACAGGGGGTTACAGTTAAGAGTTTGCCATAGATCTCGGAAGACATTTGGGACTTGGACATTTCAGCAATGCTGAAACTGTTAGGACTTCGGCAACCTTTAGAGATGGATTAAATGGTTTTTGTATTAAGAATATAAATGAGTCCTTGGGGGTCCAGGGGTGGAATGTATGGGGTATGCTATGTTCCCCCAAGTCCTCACATACTTTTGATGGAGCTAAGTCTGGCGCTTGCTTGTGTTCGGTTTGCTGTACTCGCCCAGGGGTGGAACCAACATACAATGTAAGCGAAGGCATATAAATGAGTCCTTGGGAGGTCCAAGGGTGGAATGTATGGGGTATGCTATGTTCCCCCAAGTCCTCTTGTTTGCTTGCTCTTCCGCCTCTCTCTCTCTCTCTCTCTCTCTCTCACTCTCTCGCCAGCACATCTTGCTGCTCGCGGCTGCCATGAAAGGCAGCCCTGCCCCGCCACACTGCATTGGAGCCAACTTAAGTATGGACTGAAACTCCCAAGAAACTGTAAGAATAAACTTTTCCTTCCCTAACTTTGGGCGTCAGGTATTTTGTCTTGGCAATGAGTGAAAAGTAACTAAGACAGTATCTTTCTTTGAAGTTCTGTACCAGTTCTACTGCTTTGTTTTGATTGACTTCATTCTGTTATGTTTTGTTGGATCTTACTATCTTTAAAAAAGAATGTCCCTCAGACAAAGGACTTCTATCTAGAACATATAAAGAATTGAAAAAAATTAGGTCCCCTGAATTCAAAGACCTAATCCAAAAATGGGCATGTGAGATGAATATGCACTTCTCAGATAAAGAAATACAAATGTCAAGTAAATAAATGAAAAAAAATGTTCTGCATCACTGGTCATTTGAGAAATGCATATTAAAACAATACTGAGATTCCATCTCACTTCAGAAAGAATGGTTATCATCAAGCAATCAACCAATAACAATTTTTTAGTGTTTAAACAAGCTCATCGAAGTCTTTACATGACTGTTTCCATGTGTGTATTTAAGAAAGTCATGCAGGGCTAATGTACTACCTAGAGCTATTGCTCCCCTGATGTCATGAGTTTATGCTTCTGGAGCTGGAGAGTATGTTTTGGCAAAGTAGAGAGATACTATGATGTGTACCTTAGTTTAACTGAAATGATTGTAAAGACACAGTGATACTTGGGACATGATCACCGATAGAAACTGGCTGCAAGAGGGTGGCAAACAGACATGTTGCAGGGGAGAATGCATGCATAATGGCAAAATCAAACATCTGTCATGTCTATATTTAAAGTGTGGAAAATCCCTTAAGCTCTAAATAGTTCTATCCAATCTATTATTTCTGAACTCAGACTTCTACTACCACCTTAGATTTACTGTTTTTCCATAAATGTTCCAGCTTATAGGTTATTAAGCTAGAAGAAGTAATTCATTCAACTATTTTTTTAAAGAAAAGTTAAAACTGAAATAAATAGAAGACATGGGTTCTTGTTTAATATTTGGGATTATCTGTGAGTTTGTAACCTTCACTTACTACTCCTTAAAATGTAATCTATATAATGAGAGGCTTGGTAACAGGCAAACTCCAAAGTGGACCCAACATTGCCTCACCATGATGCTCAGGCACAGAAACTTCATACCCTAAACTGAGACCTCTAGCTGGTTTGTAACAAGTCAAATATGACAATGGTGATAGGATACGTGAGATTGCAATACGTAAAATTGCAATTTCTGTTGCAATTTAAAATTTTTTTTAAATTGCTGGCAAACTCTGTCAATTGTCTTCTTGCCTTTTCTACAAAGGTCTGCAGTAAGTGCTGGCTAGGAATTAAAGTTCTCATTCTAACAACCTGCAAGGGATGGAAGCCTGGTGAGATCCCCTAAGGTCTTAACCATGGACTAATTCACAGTCAAGTCTTCATGTGAGACACATCCCTGGTCCACACCTTGTTGAAGTTGTGAGAAACCTTAGAGAAGAGGAATCAGGCAGTTGAGACAGGATTTCAAATGGCCAGAAAATTTGGTGTAATAGATATGTTAGTGTAAACTGAGAGTTTGCAGTAATTTGTTGTCCAATAACATTAATACAAGCATTCTATACTTATATGCAATTCAAATCCTATTTAGCAAATTTTCCTTTCTTCAGCAGAAAGTCAAGAAATACAGGATCTGGAGCTATACTATCTACTTTTAAAACTCATCTTTCTGAGTTACCTACCAGCTAGCTGATCTGGTGTTTGCTGCATTGGTTGTCATAATTACCTCACCTTTATGATAGTAGAATATTTTCCCTAACATATCACTGTGAAGATGAATGAGTTGGTGCATTTAAAATGCATAGAACAGAGACTGGCATAGTGAACTATTAACGTGAATGACCTATGATAATGATTATATATCTGGTATGGTAAAACCCTTTCTAAGAGTATGAAATGCAAATGCACAGGAATGGTTTGCATTTTGGAGGAGTGGCTGTGGGAATCTGTTCAGAGCCTATATTCACTTGTGAAAAGGGGTTGTTTTTTGAGGCACTATTCCACTCAACTTTGGGTACTTATATACAGAAGTAAAGGAAATGCACACTTAAATGTTTTAGAACTGTTATCAGGTAAGTATCCAGCTTCACAGTTCCTGGGTTTTATTTGGTGATGTAATACAAGATTACTCTGGTTTTCATTTCAGGGCCTCAAGGGATTTTGGAAAGATGTTAGTGCTGTTGGTAAACAGATTCCACATGTGCAGTGTTTTAACATTTGATAAGTGTTTAATAAGTGAATGAGCAAATGAATGGAAATTAAAATCTCACAATTTTTTTTATTTGATTAAATCATTAAAAGTAGTTCAAGAATCCTGGTCTACTTTTAGGTCAGTAGCTTATCTCACAGCACTTAAAATAATAGAATATTACTTTTAACTTTTGTGGCACTTAAGATATAGGAACTTATTTTACATTTACAGTATTTTTGGAGGTAGATAGGCCAACTTTGTATTACTTTAAATTTGCAGATGTAGTAATGAATTCTGAGAGGTGAATCACACGCTGCACAATTGTTCTTATATGCAGAGATGTTGAAAATTCAAGGACAATATTTCAAAAATTCGCATACACATATAGCTTATTTTTTATTTTAAAAACAAAAAAAGAATAAAAATGATGATACATAATTTTGAAAGAAAATAAGAGGAGATTAACACTGGTTAATATATTGCATATTGTTATCTTCAAAGTAGTTGTTCAGATTAAAAGATACAGGCATGAAACAAATGATCAATCAAACAAGGAAAGCACAAGATCCTGAGATTGACACCTAACATCAAAAAAAAAAAAAACATAGTAAACCATTTGAAATTTTAAATCCTCACTGTTGGTCCCACTTTCATTACCAGCTAGATGACACAGAGCAAGTCAGTTACAAAACAGTTACAATTTCTTCTGATGTGATGGTTTAAACACTTATTTTAAGATTTAATGATACTAATGTACAAATAATGTATTTTGCAGCTTTATTTTTTATTTATTTATTTTTTTTGCCGCACCGGGGATTGAACTCACAACCTCGCGCCTGCCAGGGCAGGCACTTAAGGCACTGAGCCAAACTCCTGGCCCTAGTTTTTTGAGGTAGGGTCGCACTATGTAGCTCAGGCCAGCCTTGCGCTCGCGTTGTAGCCCAAGCCGGCCTCGAACTCACAACGCTCCTCCTACCTCAGCCTCCCGAGTGCTGGGATTAAAGGCGTGCGCCACCATGCCCGGCTTATTTTGCAGCTTTAAAAGCTGTGTACAAATTTGTATATTTCAAATGTTTTGAAATAGTAGTATATCTATTAGCATAATATAGTTTTTAAAAAGTAAAATATTATTACAGATACAAGCTGTCACATGCAATACCTGAGGTTTACCATAATATATGCTGACAATTATAGTCAAGGCCATTTGAAAATTTTGTTAGTTCTTTTGATATGTACTCCTAGATTTCTCCGTGTATGTTTATAACACCATGTACTGATGGACCCTTTTTAGACCATAGCTATAGAATTCGAACTGTGGTATCTTGCCTTTCACTTAAGCACACACATATTTCCTCTTTTCCAATATTCCCAAATTAGATATAAAACATTTTTCATTACATCATTTACATTTTTTCACAATTCATTAATTTTTCCTTACAAATTTTAATTGATTTTATGCCTTCTGTCTCATATTTATGTATCTCCCCCTATTTCTTAAAACTTGAAGTGAATTCCGAAAAGGCATTTTTAATAAGATGAAATGATAAGGGAGTCAGTCAGTTCCAAGTCTCATGACTAAAAACGGTCCTGCTGGTGTTCTCACCGGCATCACTCCTCATCCCATAACGCTCCTTATTTTTCTTGTGAGTCTCCCACCTGGTAGATTTTTCTTTCCTATTTTATGATCCCCATGTGTTTCTGGGGAAGAATAAATGGAATGTAATTTTCATACTTTTCATGCATGTTTTATTGGTATTATTAATTTATTAATCTTTAAAATGCTAAAAACCACTTAATCTTATGTCAAGCACTGTTCTGATTACAAATATTAGCTCAATAATATGTTTTTAGTTTCCTGGAATAAAATCATAGCTTGAAAATAACTTACTTTGAAAATTTTGAAAGCATTTTTACATTTTTTCTAATAAAATATTTTAATTAAATGGCACCAGAAGTACAATTCCAGGAAATGAATTTAATGGATTTTCTTGCTTGTTCAGATGGAACAGGAGACCACTAACACACATAGGAAGAGTACATACTACCTATTCATCAATAATTAAATTCTCAGCATGTGCTGAGTTGTAAATGTGTGGCCAGGCATCATGCTAATTATGTTCCTGCTATTAAAGTATTTAATTTCCACAAAGTCTCACATGCTATTCTAACTTTACAGGTGAGGAAATAGGTTGTGAAAGAAAAAGTTCATTTAGTAATGGTCTACTGAATTAAGAGGAAGAATAGAGATTTGAACACAGTTCTTTAAATTAACTGGTAAAATTTTCTGCTCCACAAAATTCTAAAATAACTATTGATAGTTCTAAATCTGCTTCAACACTTCTGGCCTCATAGATATCATTGGGAGCATGAACTGTCATCAATATAATTAGCATTTTATTATTAATAAACTATCAATAAAATTCTATAAAATATAATTTATTTTACAAAGAAGCAAATTTTGTAAGTTATACCTTGTGAAAATGAAATGTTTTCTTTCTATTAGGCATTTGATAGCCATCCAATTAATCTATTTTATTCTTAGAGTAAATAATTATTTTTCATATTTTTCTTACTCGGAAATTGTAAACTGAGGAATAAAGATTAAGTAAATAAAATAGTTATAGAAGGTTTAGAAACTCCTAGGTTTTAAAGTATCATCATCAGTTAGGTTTCTCATATTCTAGTCAACCTCTTCATTATATATGATTTTAAAATTTCAATGGAGATAAATTGGAAATGAACACAAGCATTCAACTTAACATAAATGGCCTCAAGCTTCTGTTTTGTCACCAGATATGTAAACTTGCGAAATTCATGAAAATTTTGTGTCTCAAATTCTTCAAATATAAAAAAAATTTCTTTAAAATATGGTGGAAATTAAAAAAGTAGATAAGTTTGCATATATACTTTGCCTAGGTATATATATACAAAATAGATAACTATACTACAAATCTCTTGTTAGTTCATCAAAAAGAACAGTTTGTGCTTTCACTGTTTGATTGTGCGATCATTTTTTTCATGCCTAGATCATGTAACCTGAGCAACTACTTCTAAGATAACAATATGTAATATATTAACTAGTGTTAATTTCCTATTTTTTTGAAATTTGTATCGATTCTATTGTTTTTTGATTTTTAAAATAAAAAATGAGAAATACCTAAATGATAAATGATTGAGTCAATAAATGATTACTATCTATACACTATTGTAGTAAATATGGACAAGAAAAGTTTCAGAGATGTTGAACACTCAATCGTGCAGGAGATATTTTTCTACAATTAATGTGAAAATATCATAATGTGTAAGCAATTATTTTAGCAAATTTGGTCTAAGGAGACAATTATAAAAACAACATATGTTTCACATATGTTGCTGCTATACCCTTCATGAATTTTTTATAAACTTACAGAAAACTGATTTTTCTTTTTTTTTTTCTAAATTTTACAGTGAGAAAGACTGAGGGCTGGAAGTGTTCACTGCATATGTGAATTAAATATAATGCCAAAGTGAAGGATAACCTCATGCATACATCTCAGTAATGATGAGTGGAAAACATGTGAAATTCCTTTTAACTCTTCTATAGATTCTTACTGAAATATATGTAGCCTAACAAAGCAAAAGGAATGCAGTGAATTGGAGAATGATCAAGGCTAAACAAATAAAATGTTCTGTATTTGAGGAAAGATGAGCTAACATTCATAACTTTAGTGACAGTAAAAGTCTGTTCTACATTTTGAGAGAAGGAAACTTGAAACAAAACTAAGTGCCTATATGTAGTATGTTCAACTGATTAGATGACGTTTATGATGGTGTAAGTAAAATGGGTAAAGAACAAATACTGAAGAGTAAAACCCAAATTCATTGTTTCCTTATAAGTAGTTTATCTGATTATATGTCTCCTAGAAAGAAGAATTTTTAAACAAAGCTTGAGGATAAACAAGTAAGTTTAAAGTAATTATGATGATCTTTTTCCTTTGTAATTTATAGATGGTCATTGAAATATTTGTGGTTTTTCATTGTTTTCATTGTAAAATTGTACATTTTCTGTGGAAATGTTTGGATATTCCTTGAAAATGAAGCATAATATTTCTGTGTGACCCAACAACTTCACTACCCTAAAATAATACAAAATAGGAATCAAACAGTATACGTGTGCATCAGTGTACACTGCACATATGTTGAGCCAGAGAATAGAAGGGATCCACATGTCAAAAAATAAATGAATGTAAAAATGTGTTATTTACCTACAATTGACTATTTAATAATAGAGTTGAAATTCTGACACATTATAATATAGGTGAAACTGGAGATAATTATAAAAAGTGAAAAAGACACAAAAGAAAAATAATATGCAAATATATTTATGCAAATCATTTAGAATACACAAATTCTTACAGAAGAAAAGTAGATCAGACATTTCTGAGTTCAAAGGATGAGATAGTTGAGTTATAACTTAGGTATTACTGAGCTCATTGTCAATGTAATTAATGCAATTGAACTGCATACTTTGTAATGATTAAAATGTTAAATGCTATGTATATTTACCATAATAAAGACATTTTAAAAATAGTTATGTAGAGTGTTCAAATGATGTTCATACTGATTCCATGTATGAATATATTCTAAATTGTTAGAGAAAGATGAATAATAAAAATGAAAACACAAATTTAGTGTCTACTAATAAATAGTTAATTTCAGATGCTTATTGTCATCTCTAAAGAAAGGAAATTTTCATATTTTGAGGAAAAAACAATAAAACAAATATCACAAGTAGATGACACCCCCTAACTGCACTTTACAAGTTAGGTTAGAAATAAAGAATGACTAATATCTTCACCAAAACAGAAAAATTTCTTCTGCAATGGCAGAATAAAAATGAAATATGTCACTCTATTCTATCATATAATTATCATGCTTTAATTGTATGCATTAAAATGATTCTTCTGAATTTCTCTCTAATTAACATTAAAAGAAAGATTTTGTGACATCTCAGAAGAAAAAACAGTTGTGAAAGAAGGAAATGTAAAATGCCCAATTCACACATCTACTTCTTTTCTAAAACTGTACTAAATGAAGAGAAAGGACTTTAAAGGATACAAGGATGAATGGAACTGGAGAAAGATAGGATTCTCAAAAGTTTCAAATTATAGCATATTCAGAGGGGAAAAGCTAATGCAGGAGACTACTGGGCCCTAATAGACTGTTCATGATGCAGAGCTCTGAAAGTATCTGGAATCGAGGGTCCCAGGTACCTCCAAAAATGAAAGTGAGAAGAATTTGAAAACAACAGGTATAGTGGAAAAGCAACAAGAGAAGATTTTTAGAGCTCCAGATTTTCTCCCTGTCCTTATCCAAGGGGGTAGCACACCCACCTCTGTGCAAGTGACAGGAAGTTTACTCTCTGATGAGGTTTAGCTCAGAGGACTGTGGACACCAGGACCTGCTACAATGGGATTGAGGGAAGCACACTCTGAGCCATGGATTCTCCGGGATAGTACTATTAACTTTCTGTTGACACCTTAGGAAGATTTACAAGGTGATATTTGCGCATTTTAGATAGTCATTAAGACATTCTGAGGGTTTCAAGACATTCCATACAGATTCTTTTTGTTGAATATCCAGATTCTAAGAAACCAAAATTGTTGTTTCATGTAAGATCTTCTGTGAATCCAAGGTAACGCAACTAATCTGGGGGAGATTTGTGGGTATGACTTTTGTATAATGGAAGGAATTAAGCATTGACACATGGATCTTAAAGAAATCAAATAACTTTCTACAGAATGGATGGAGATGGTGAGACAAACAAACAACAAATAAGCAAACACACTGACTTTGTGTACCCAGTTTTGAGTGATCAGGTCAAGGCTACTCACTTGCATAAATAGATTCTTCTTATGCAAAAGCAAGGATGACTTACAGAATGAAAGCATGAGCTTAGAAATTCGAATCAACCAGTACAGAGAACAAGTTCCAAGGAGTAGAATCAAGCCTTCATCATGGAAATGGCATTACGTCCAGGCAAATTTCAGAGTCTCTGTGAAATAGTGATGGTCCCAATCTGGGCCTCCCATTTTCCTCCATTAAAAATAAAAAAGCATCATAGTGGTTATAATATTCCTGAGATACCATTATATTTTGACATACACATGAGACGCAACTTGTCTTTTTACTTCATGGCTTTGTAGATCAAACTCCAAGACCCTCATCAACAACTGAGTCTGACCTAGATGCTGAGATTCTACACTTGGAACTGTTGCTGGTGGCATAACATTAAAGAGACATCATTCAATCTAAGGACTAGGGAGTTCTGTTTTGCAAGTTGGAAAGGGAGAAGAAATATGTGACTTCAGAGCAGAGGAGGAAATTAAAATTCTGTCTGAAACAATTTTCATAGTCCCCCATCAAGAAACGGGCCTACCCTTGAACCTGGCTACTTTTAGTGTTTTATTTTGTAACCAATGAAAAAAAGACTGGAATGATTCTGCTTAACTTGTCACAGTAGGATGTGAAGATGAGCTAAACTTGCTTCTACTTCATGGATTGCTATTTTTTAAAATTTCTGCGCTATCAGAGAACTACTTGGGATTACTGCACCATGAGACAGTTTAGACCCTGTGAAAAAGACTTGAATACAGTCTCCTCCCAGCCTTCTCTGTGAGGAGACAGGTGCACCTACGATAACAGGTATATAGCCACGGAAACACACCAGCAACATAATCTTTGCAAGTGAGGACCTAGATATCACGGAGCAGAAAAGAATAAGCCATATAGTCCCTTCCCCAAATCTGACCATATTATGTGCACTAAGCATTATCACATGTTGATATTTAGCCAAGTTTTAGGTGATTTCATAGTTTTAACATATTTGGGATGATATGTTCCATGGCAATAACTTGGCCACTCAAAAAGCATGTATCATAATGTTGTTGGCAATGTGATCTGGCACCACTATGAAAATTAGTATGGAGATTCCTCAAAAAACTAAAAATAGAAATTCCATTTGACCCAACTATTTCCCTTCTATGAAAGAGTTAAAGCCATTATATTACAGTGATACATGCATACCCATGTTTATAACAGCATAATTCATAATACTACATGTTTGAAGTGACCTATATATCCACCAACAGAGGAATAGATAAAGAAAACGTGGTATTTACACATAATGGAGTACTACTCTCCCACAAAGCTATACTTGAATTATTTGCAGAAAAATTGATGCACTTTGAAACCATGATGCTAAGTGAAATAAATATGACACATAGGCTTAAATATCATATTCTTTCTCTTATTTGAGAAACCCAAAAGATAAATGCAGAGCAAAATAAAAGACAGATGACCAAAACTAGAGAGGCAATAGATCTTTCTCAAATGGAGAGGATTAAGAGATAGAAAGAAGGGTGAAAGAGTGGAGGAAAAGGGGTTGAAAAAAGGATTTAGGATTTGCTACATACAGGTACAGACTCCGTACGAGGAATGTAAACATTATGTATTACAAACAGGATACGAATACAAATAAAATTTAAAAATGGCATGAATCTGAATAGAATCACATTTCTCTGAAGCAATTATGGAGAACAATAGCTCTAATCTCTTCAGTTTCTCAGAACAAACAAACACACATACACACACACACAATCTTCAACAGAAAACCTCTCTTCAGCTAAACAGCATATAAAGATAAAAACATCTTTACATATCAAAGTTTAAGAGTGCTAACTTTTACTTGTCATCCCTCAAGATGTTTCATCAAACAAGGCACTACAGAAATATAGAGAAATAAAGGAGACTAAATAAAGAGCAGATCAGCCTAGGAGATGTGCATTTTTTTAATATACTGAGAGGCGGTCTCAGAATGAAACCTTTGCAGCTGACCTTGACAGAACTCAAGACCAACTTTGTAGCTATATGAAGGAAATTTTTCAAGAAAACTAATCAAACTATTGTTGATTCAAGTGCATGAACATAGAGCAAATTGATTCATTTTTGTGGAAAGTCTGGTCACTGGTTGGTGAATGACATATTATAAAAATTGCAATAAAAAGCATCACACCTAACCAGCAACTCCCCTGGCAATGTTTAACTCTAGCAGTAAAGAAGAACAAATCATTTAAATTTTTTTTAAAAAAACATACAATTAAAATCTTATGCCTTGCCAAGCAGATAAATGTTCAAAGCCATAATAATAAAAACACTGAGTAAATGTGTAAGGGTAAGAAACTGCTCAAAGAGCAAAAGTAATTGGGAAAGGGGAAAGGAGGAAAGAAGGAAGGGAAAAGGAAAAAGACATAAATTTGTATACATGTATATGTAATATGGCTAAAATGACGATACTACTAAATGTATTAGTTATTGAAAAAGAACAATCAATACTCATATGATTAGATCGATTTTGCATATCTATATCTGTTAACCTAAACAACCCTTTTGAAGATAACGATATGCAATATTGCAACCATTGTCAAATTCCTATCATTTTGTTTTGTAAACCCATAAGATTACTTTTGTGGATTTGTTGTTGTCATTTGTTGTCTCTTTTGCTTTTTGTCTTTCTTTTCTGTGTCTTTTTTCTCTTAAAAAAACATAAAAACACTGAGGAACAATGCAAACTAGGACATAAAAGCAATAAATTTAAAGACAAATGGTATCTTCTATGCTTTTAGAACCAGAAATTTACAAATTTGCTTGTTCAGTGGAGAAAACAACAACTCTAAATAATGAAGCTGAGAGACTATTCTGATCTGATATGTCGGGAAAATTATTTTGCAAAATATACTCAACTTAAGCAGTCAGTGAAAGAACACCAATGTCAATCGAAACTACTGCTCACAATCTGTTAAATTTTGTGCATGTGGGTATGTGTGAATAGGAAAAAGATGTTACTGCCAATATCCTTGTGAAAATATTCAAATACTGAATAACTTGGTCTTTTAAATCTGGGGAATGAGCAATTTGGGAATAACATGTTGTTATAATCACTTCTCTCCAAAGACTAATAGCACTGTTTGTTACTGAATTTTCACTTTTTTCCCTGCTTAGTCACTTTGCTAGGTGACTTCTTCTATGTGTGTCTGTGTATTTTTTTATTCTCATACTAATAGTACTCTCAGTCTGTCAAGAAATCATCTTGGTTCTATCTTATATTGTATGTCTCACAACTGGCACTGGTAAATACATATCCAAATCAATATTCTTTCTCATCTACAATAGTCACTCCTCATATGAGTGACTATATATATATAATAGCAAAATGATCAAAAATTAATCAATCTGCATTTCACTTGGAGCAAAAAACAAAATCTTCACAAAAACTGATGATGATCTTCCCTTCAATCACCAAACTCCTATTAATTCTGGGACCTCGTTCCTTCCCTATCTCACTTCCTTGGAAGCCCAGAGAATTCTAGTTGATCCTCAATGATGTCCAATTTGCCCCCAACAGGGAATTCACCATGACTCTTAGAATCTGCTTGAACCACACTTTTTTCCATGTATTTTTGGTTTTCATTGATTGACTCTATTTCTCTAAAACAATGTCTGACACATAAACCTCACTTCAATAATAGTTTCCTGTATGAATGAACATAAACAACATTGTTATTAGGTTATGTTGGTAGGCATGGGGAATAAAGATGACAGTTCATGACAGTTTTTCTCTTTATTTATTTTTCTTTACTTTCCATTTCCCAATCTTGCCTTAGTCATTTTGCATTTTTCTATACTTTGTAACTTATCTTCCTTACAAGTTTCTATGCTTCTAAACCATATAAAAATTTAATTGTTTTATGCACATTGCACTAAAATCTTTAGTGTAAGGTTTAAATGCCCAAATATGGGGAGTACAGTAAGAAAAGAATTTATTGAAAACCAAAGATCCCAAACTCAAGAAAAAACACAACCATACCCTAAAACCAAAGATGCTCAATTACAGCATTCCTTTGAGGATGAAAGTATGGAGTTGGCTAAAGTATATATTCCTTTCCACATGAAAGTTTATAGCAGGGATTTTGGAAAAGAAGACCAAATAGGCTCACATACTTTCCCTAACAACTGGAGTCTGTTATAAAATTTACACTTTACAGATATGTCCCTGGAAATAAAAACTAACTAAGCTACAATTCCAAAGGAAGAGTGATTATTTATAAACCAACTTATTTTTAGCCGAGCTGTTTCATGGAGGCACAGTTAATTCTGGGTGTGACTTAATGAGAAAACACAGACTCTATAGGAAAAAAAAATGTATAAGAGTGGAGGCAGGGGCAGGAAAAAACTCAGGTAAATCCAAATGGACTAGATTAGAAAGAAAACCACATAATGAGAAAAGTGATGAAAGCTCAAAAGATAGAGCAATTTTTAAAACATAAATGATAGAAAAACAGTGAGAAAACTGAACTTATCCAAGAAAACTTGTTAACTTTCATAGGCACCCAATAGAATCTAAAAACAAATGCTAATAAATTTACTGACATTGGTTGACACATTAAAATAATGTTTTCCACGTATCAGCTAGATGTTATTATAACATAAGATTAATGACACAAACCTTTTCCAATAGCATACAGCAATAAGTATCAGAAAAAAATATATATGAACTGAAATGCATGCTTCTGCTTTACAAATACTTGGAATATAATTTACATGAATTAAAGAAGACCCATATAAATGATGGACTATATTAAAGTATATACATGAATTAGATGAATACATTTTTAAAAGTCATCATTCACAAATTGATCAAATATTATAATTAAATCAATAAAATTTCCAATAAGATTTTGATTGTGGCATTTAAACTAGATAACCAATTCAAAATTTATATGGAAACACAAAGGCATTAGAATGACAATGATCTTGATATCATATTTATAACATGCCTCTTTCAGTTGTCAAGACATACTATAAAGTTATAGTAACTAAAATGCTCAGTTTACCTAACTTAGTCACAGATTGTGGAAAGTAGGGCATAGATATCTTGGGGGACAAAGGTCAAATGGAGATTTATCTAGAGAAATGAATCATAATAACTAATTCACACCATGCATAAAATCAGTCACGACTAGACTATAAATATAATGGTTTAACTATAAAAATTATAGATTATGCTTGCTTATGATTTACATTTTGGGAATATTTTTAAAAGCTATGCAGAAAAGCAATTACCAAATTGAATGGCCTTAAAGTTGAGAACTAAGAGCTTCCTTTAAGAGAATGAAAAGGCAAGCTGCAACATTGGGAAATTTTGCATTTTATAATGCATAAAATTGACAACTGAGAAAAGAGAACTTTGATTATATCACACTGCATTCTCATAAAGTGGTTCTCAAGGTCTCATGGTATTTAGCATTCATTTCTTTTCCTAGATGTATTTTATTTTACACTATCTCTTCCCCTTCCTAAAACTTTTACTAACTCATGAGTCCCTGAACACAAAATGCACCTTTCAACTATTTATACTTTTTAATAACTTTTCATATTCCTATTGCTCAGAAAGACAAATTCATTTTCCCTTCTGTTATTAAGTACAGTTACATTCTGATAAAAAAAAAACAGCTCAGGTATCATTTCTGCTGTAAGAGACTATGGTATTTCTTCTATCTGTGGTGCAAGAAAAACCTGTACCCTTCATCTACTCACTATTATTTCTTTTTAATATGAATCAATACTATATTTCTTTCTCTTTTCCATCATTTAGATATGTTTGCAAAATATAACAATTATATTCATCTAGAGAAATTGGTATACATATTGTATCTTTTTTCTTTTTTTAATTTTATTGTAAAGAGAAAAAACCCAGAAAAATGCAGAAACAAACAAACCAAAAAAAAAAAAAAACCACACAAGCCAAATGATAACAACAACAAAACAATAGCTATATAGATTTTTAAAGCAAGATGATAGGAATTTAATAATTGTTGTTATATTGCATATTGTTATCTTCAAAATGGTTGCTCAGGACACCAGATACAGGAATAAAACAAAACAGTAAAGTGGAACAAAACATTGAATTTCAAAAACAAGACAGAAGGAAATTCCCCACAGTCATTACAATGCATATTGGTATCTTCCAAACAGATACCCAGACCACCAGCCAGGTGTTTATGGGGCAGGTAGAGGGGGTGTTGCTCTTCTTGTTCCCCAACCCTCACACTGACTGGTTCACTGGAAGGTGTGGTTTGGCTTCTTGATTCTCTTCCCTTTCCCCATGGCTGCCCCCAGGTCACAGGAAGGGGTGGTTTGGCATCTTAATTTTCTTTTCCTTTTACATGGCTATGTATTGTATCTTAATTACTTTTATTTGTCATATTTTATAATTTTCATTTGCCATCTTTTCTTCTCCTTCCTGTTTGTCCTCCTCCCCTTTCTCCTTTTCCTCCTGTTCTGGTTCTTTTCCTCCTTCTCCGTCACCGCCTCTGCCTTCTCCTTTTTCTTCTTGTGCTAATTCTTCAAAAACCACAACCTCTTTTATAGTTTTACCATCTACCACCTTAGGTAAACCTTATCCTTCTGTACTTATATTTAAGTTCCTCACTATACATGTGCATATCCATCAACATATTTATTCTTATACATGTTGTAATCATTCTTCAGTTCTTAAAACTCCAGTGAAATGTTCTGGGCATAGTTACTCCTTCCTTCCACAAATTATCTAATATTTGACCAACACAACTCCTTTGGTCATTTGATTTTGTTTTTTACCAGTCTTATAATATACAGAGCTCTTGGATTTTTGTGAATGAATGCCTTCCTATTGTTAAATTATTTATAGTAAAGATTCAGAGTGAACAAGGTCATTGCAGGGGTAAAACAGTATCGAAGCTTGAATTTTTGAGTTATTTTGAATATTGATATTGTATCACAAGGCATGAACATACTGTAATTTTATGTTGTCAAAACGGACATATTTTATTTTGGTTATCCCTTAAACAAATTCACAAGAGACCCTCTCTTACTAACTAAAGATATAGCATCATAAATGGCAGCTTTCAAATAACAACTTTTCTGCTGGGTGGCATGTGCCTGTTACCAAGTTTTTGGGTTAACTGAAATGCCATTTATTTATTTATTTATTTATTTATTTAATTTAAGAGAAAATAGATACAGAAGATAGAAACAAAAATCAAAAAAGACAGACAAACAACAACAACAGATCTGATACGATAACATTGTAGGCTTACACGCTGAGGTGGTTGAAGTTTGACAGTAGTTACAATATTGCATATCGTTGCCTTCCTAGGGGTTGGGCATATTGACAGATATAGACATGTAAGATTTATCAATTCAGGTATATTAACTTTTCTTTTCCAATAGCTATTGTATATAGTAATATGGTTTTTTTAAACTGTCTTATTTATGCATATTTATAAATTTATGTCTTTTTCCTTTTCTCTTCCTTCCTTCCTTTCCCCTAAGAATACTTCTTGTTATTATTGAAATAACTACCCCTAACATCAGGTCTAATATAACCAAGCGAAATAGTTCAGAGTGAAACCAATAAAGCATAAAAGAATGGTCATACTTAAGAGAAACAAAAAACTAAAGAGATCAGCAAACAACAACAACATATCCAATACTGTAAAATTGTAGGTTTAGTAATTTAGATGGTTGGAATTTTACA